>CAEFZX010004128.1:0-56441 GCA_903066825.1 Alfaro cultratus | reverse complement strand
ACCAGCCTGCTTTCTGACCGAAGCCCTGTAGTGGTCAGTTACTATAATCCAGCAAACAGAGGTCAAAATCCTCAACACCACCTGTGTCCTTTGTTCCTGGTCGGGTCCTTGTTGAATGTTAGTCGTTAGTGGTCCATTCATTTTCCCCGTTGCTACCTGTGTTGAGCCCTGGTCTTCTGCTCAGCAGTGCTGACGGGTCTTTTGGACTTTGGAGTGTTTTTGTGCCTCATTTTTAGCATTAAACCATCATCATTCATTTCATCTGGGTCTACAGCGTTCCTGCCTCGCCACCTACACCTGCATTTCATGACAAAGTGAAAAACTAGCCAGTGGAACTATTGCTTTTTGCATCTATAGTCAAGAATTATTGACTTAAACCAAGCTGATTTATCTAGCTGAAAAACTCGTTATTTTAGTTTTAATTGAAGTGTGCTAAAATATTTGCACTGAAAATTAGACAAAATTTATTGCTAAAGATTTTGTGTTTCTGCAGTGTAGCTCTGAGCTTTGTTGATTTAAATGCAAATGTGACCAGAAACTGATCCAAAAACAGGAAACAGATTACAGTGCAGGGAATCCTGGGTAACTAAAGCCAAACTCTAACAATTAAATATGTTTTTTATAGAAATATGTTAAGGGAAGCATAACAGACCACCTTCAAGATTCAAAAGGTTTCATGAACCATTTTAGAGAGACGACCATTGATTATTTTTCAATCACTTTGTTTTGTTTTCATTCACGTTTGAGAAACTTGCAGTTTCAAATTGCAAGTTTAAAAGTTCACCTGTAAACTTACTGGATCATAACAAGTGAGTAATTTGAAAACGGTTGAAATAATACATGCACAGGTTGTAACTAAGCCCACCTAAAACGTACAACTGGCCTCCAGGTGTAGTCTGTGATTCCAGCTCGTTACCCTGCTGCTCTGCTGTTTTTACGTCACCTGAAGTCCTCAGACCAGTAAAAGAGATGCACGTCATCCTGACAGCTGCACTGAGAGACAAATGTCAGTCAAACCGCTTCTTCACGCCCACGCAGTGCTAAGACGAAGTCTAATCGGGCTGAAAAAGAAACCGTGTGGGTGTGTGAGGCCAAAAACTGACATGCAGGTTCAATACGAAGAAAGAAAAGTTTTAAATAGAAGTTAAATTTCTGCATTGTCTGTTGCCTGATTAGGATTTATAAAGAAGCTCTTCTATATGTTAAAATGTTTTCTGCATGAATTCAGCTTTAGGTCACTATAACGTAGGTCTGTCACAACCTTATAATTATAATGTTGGTTTGAGACCATTTTCAATGGTGAATGGTAATGGCTTAATAATGCAAGAACATGTTCTCAAAGATCAATAAACTTTAATTTCTGATGAACATTTAACACTGGAACTAGAAGACATTTTTTAAATAAACAATGTAACAGAAACAACAATTAAAATCAATTATCAAGTCTCTGTAAACAAAGTTGTCCTTCAAAATAAGGGCCAAAACCAAAACATCAGACTGAAGACTTTTATCATCCAGATTTTGGAGGAAAGATAGAAAAAAGAAAAACAATAAATCATGCAAATGGAAATTATTGAGCTCCTCTTAATTTATGATGTGATTAATTGATTTATAGCCTATTGCGATAGGCCTAGTATAAAGAAAACAAATCACACTGCAAAAACACAAAATCTTACCAAGTGATTCTGTTTAGTTTCCAGTGAAACTATCTTAGTACATTTGAATTAAGAAAAAACAAACTTTAAACTTCAAAAGTAACTTTTCAGCAAGATATACTAGTTTGTCTTGAATATGAATAAAAACTTCTGGCAGATTATTTCCATTTCACTCATAAAATGGAAATAATGTTGTCATAAGTCAAATAATCTGCCAGTGGAACTAATACTTTTTAAAATCAATATTAAGGGAATTATTGACTTAAAGCTCTTATATCTTGCTGAAAAGTTACTTGTAAGTTAGTTTTGTCTTATTTAAAGTATACTAAGACATTAGCAGTAGAGACTGGACAGATATTTGGTAAGTTTTGTGTTTTTGCAGTGCTCTACGAGAGGTGTGTGTGAATGTGTGTGCTGTCATTTGCAGTGTTGACGTGTTCACCGGCTGTCAAACCAGGACCCAAACAATGTTTCCTGTCTTTTCTTTCATTTTTCTCCTTTCTGTCTCTCTGCTCCTTCGTTCTCAGACATCCATTCCTCCTGAGGCGTCTTTGGCCTAAATTTGCTTCTTAGCTTCTGTCAATATGTTTCCGGTTGTTTTTTTTTTGTTTTTTTTAAGATTTGACAGTCAAACAGAGAGGAATGTTTGAACAGTTTCTACACTTTTGCTGTATATTTTCATGAGAGTGAGTGTGCCTGCTTGTCAGTGCTCCCTCTTATTTTTTCCCACAGAGAAGCTGAAAACAAATCAGCACTAATCAGAGAGTGCCTCTCCGTTCAGTTGTCGCACAAACTGAGGCCACACACTCACACGTACACACCGCCATGCCTTGTTTAAAGCTGCCATCAGTAATAGGCCCCTGAATTACTGTGTGTCACTGCTGTATAGCATAAATTGTGCGTGTGTGTGTTTGTCAAGTGGCTACTGATGGTTGCAGAGGTTAAATATCCCGTCCGCTTCTTTCTCTTTTTTTAGGCGCTGATGGTGATTTGAGAGCCCTTGTCAGAGGCAACTTGATTGCATTTGTGATTTGTGGGCGGGCAGAAAGTGTCCAGGCAGGGTGGAAGAAATGAAAAATGGCGCAAAAGGGACAATAGCAAATTGACAGGGTGACAGGGAGGACGCTTTGCAAACACCTACATGTATTCTGAGAAACTGCAGAAGAAAGTTTCTATGAGGTTGCTGCAGAAATGTTTTTGCTAGTGCTATCATTTGATAAAAAATAATCAGTTTAATCACACTGGATCTGTGATTAATCACTATGCTTGAAAGGTTGAAATACAAGTATTTAAAAAATGTTGAAGGAAATGTTTTATTGTCTGAAGATTCTCAGTTTTCCAAGTTTTCATATTAAGGAAGTAATTTTGTTTCAAAAACGTCCCTAACTTATGATAGTTAACCTTTCGCCAAGAGCCAAAATACTCCGCTCAAAATCCTTCAGAATGCCGCAAATGACCCCCGGGCCGCATTTTGTTCACCCCTGACAAGATGTATTTCACCCTAATCTCCTTCCACAGGACTCTTTCTGGGTCACTTCAAAATTACAAAGAGATGCTGCATGGCATTGGCCATTACGGTGCTTTAAGTTTTAACTACCTTGATTTTAAAGTTTTTTATCTTGCAGTTTAGCTTGACAGTGTAATATCAAGTTTCCAAAAGTCATTGCAAAAAAGTGGGTAAAATTCTCTTTAATGACAAGAAATAAATGCGTTTGAAGTCAGAT
Source organism: Alfaro cultratus (assembly GCA_903066825.1). Lineage (NCBI taxonomy): Eukaryota > Metazoa > Chordata > Actinopteri > Cyprinodontiformes > Poeciliidae > Alfaro > Alfaro cultratus. Next base: position 53,062 of record CAEFZX010004128.1, on the reverse strand, counting down.
TTTAGTGAAATGCGGCTATTGGAACAGAGAAGTACCAATCTGTTTTTAAAAAGGAGCCAGTACACAGCTGCATTCTCAGACTGAAGGCTAGGTGAAGGTGGATGAATTACCAGACAGGTAAAATCCTTTTTTTAAAATCTTCAACCAGAGCTGAAGATGACAGATGAACAAATGGATCCAGATAAGAGAAACATGATGAAGGGCAGCAGAGGCACTGAGATGTGGGAAACTGTGAGTCAAATAAGAGGAAAAAAGACGGTGGCGGCTCTTGCATGAACACTTTAGTCAAGATAATAAAAAAGAAAATACGATGTTCAATCATCAGAAACATGAAGGGATCTGGGTGGGATTTTAAAAGCTTTGCTCAGAGCAAAGGAGTCAATGGTGAAAATATTACAGGAAGTAAGATTATTGTCGGCGGGATTATCATAGATTGTTGCGGTGTCATCCATCAAATTATTGACATGTTGACATGTTTTCTATGTGTTTTGCCACTTCCTGTACCTTGAGGAAAATAGCATGGCTATCCTTCTTTACTAAGTACTGACTGAGATACACTGCTTTGAAAAAGATAGTTGAATAATTGCTGAAACCAGATTGTTTTTTGTTTATTTTTCCAAATTATTTTCTGTATTATATTTTTGCCATTTTAACCATATTTACTCATTAAGTTTCTGTGTGAAAAAAAGAACAAATCTACATCTCTCTCATCCTCAGTAGTGTCGTATTCTTGCGCCTCCAGTCAACCGTGTCCTGACAAAACATACAGAAAAGTTTATTCCCGTTTCATAAAACTTGCTGGCACTGAACCCAGCGATAAGCTCAGAGTTATTTACTTATCTTAAGAGGAACACGTCGGTGTTTCAGAGGGTTTTTTTCACCATGACGGTCCAGCTCATTCTATCTGTGTGGAGAGCAGAGCCAAGTATAGCCAAATATTAGCAGGTATGAAGCTGCAGCGGCCAAAACACTGCAGAAACTACTGTAAATCCTTCATTTCTCACTGTTCTCTGCTAATTCCATGAAATTCTGTGGATTTCATTTTATTTGATACATTCTGCAACTCTGTCTGGGTTTATTATCTAACGTTTAAATCATAAAGCCCTATTTGTTTTCAGTTGTGATCTGAGCATGCGCATACCGACAGCGGGAAGAAAAGAAATACATCTTGCCACGTATTTTTTGATTTAAGTTCTTGTGCCGATATCCTAGTACAACAAAACAACAATGAACTTTTCAGCAAGATGTAGGAGCTTTTTTAAATTTTGTTAATATTGATGGAAAAGTTTACTGGCAGATTATTTTTCTAATCAGATGGGAAAAATGTCTTGTTATAAATGAAAAAACTCTGCCAGTAGAACTAGAACTTTTCCATCAGCATTAACAATTTATTGACTTAAGATGAAAAGTTACGTGTAAGCTGCTTTTAATATCGTCACCTTCCTAAAATAATGGCCGACATCATTTTTTGCTGGGTTTTTCTTTCTTTTTTGCCTCAAAATATTTTTTGGAAAGAAAGAGGTGGAGATTTTGTTTTGAAAAAATAATTTTTGGCACAAAATAACTTAGATTATTTTAGTAAGGTGACAGCATTCTGGAAAAATTTCTCTGTTAAAATAATTTAATTATTATTTGTTGTCCTCATTATTTTCTTCAGTCTTCCTTAAAGCCAAAACACAAACCAGTCCAACACATAAATGATACAGGTGGAGACTTTTATTCATTCCTAGTATTTCAAAAGAAAGTCAAGCAAGCAGCAGATTGAAAAATAGAGACTCGCTTACATGATTTATCAGGGGGAGCAATAAATGCCCATTTTTAAGGCCAAGCCACCACATAAAAGCCTTGGATCACAGAAGTAATGGCTCCCTGTAGGCTAGTGATAACTCTGTTTTTATACGTGAGTGTGTGTGAAGGAGGGAGCGAATGTGACAAACACTGAAAGAAAGGCAATAACGTCTCAAAAATGACAGCCAGCGTGGAAGAAAAGAGGTTGATAAGCACAAGGAGAGGGAGAAAATGTGAGCACAAAGACATCACTGACAGCCTCTGTTTCATTTTCCATCTCTGCCAGCTCCATCTAATCTCAGCCACTGATGTGTTTCTTTCTTCATTTGCAGTTAGTGGTTGGATTACATATCCCACACCCAGCTGTGGGCTCGTATCACTCAGTGTCTGACTCAGTATGTGTGTGTGTGTGTGTGTGTGTGGCAGCACCTCATGCGTGGGTCATAAAAATAGCCATAATATTCCCTGAGTGATTTTCTCCCTTAGGCGAATAAAGACGGAATAAGCTCTTGTGGGAAAATAGGTTCCCGTGTCTGATGCGGGGTACGCTAAAAGAAAACCACTTTGGAGCAATGATTATAATTTTTATCGTAGTGATTGCAGAGGCTGAAACATCCTTTAATATAGCTCAGCTGCCGAAGTACAATAAAATAGTATGGAGCTATTTTATTGTTGGATCATGTTTTTGTCTCCAATGAAAAGCAACAAGCAAGAAAGAAATAGTTTTTTCACTATTGAGACTCATAAAATACAGCACATATATATATAAAATAGATTAAACACAATGTTATTGATCTATGAACTACATGTACTTTACTGTTCAACAATCTTACTCTATTTAAGTTATTGTGCAGAAATCTGGGGAAATAATTACAAAACTGCACTAGAGGTTTTAACAATACTACAAAACGGACCAGTAAGATTAATCCATAAGCTGGGATACATAGAAAGCTATGACACAAGATTTGTACAATCTAAACTATTAAAGTTCATTGACAGAGAGGAACTGCAGACAGCTCTAATAATTTACAAAACCAAAAAGTAATTACTGGAAAACATACAAAAATGATTTAAGACTAAACAGTGCATACTGTCTAACAATGTTAGATAAAATTACATCATTTGTTTCATAACAGAGCAAATCAAAAATACACTGTTATCAAAAAATAACAGTAGAAGATGTTATTTTTGATAACAGTATGCACTGGTATCAAAAATTGCATAAAATTATGAGAATGAAGTTGTAATATTACGAGAACACAGCCGGAATATTGGCAGAATAATGTCTGATAACTGTTGGTTGTTATCTCCATCATCTCCGCCCGTATGAAATCCTCCAGGAACGAATCACAGCCAGAGAAAAGATAAAGTTAACAGTTGAAATAACAGTAAATGATTCAAATTGAAGAGTAGTAGAAGAAGAAAGTAATAGAGTGAAGAAAAGTGGTCTTCATTTATTTTAAATTACCATGTCAGCGAAAGTAATGCATTGGCAATACCATTCCTGCTTGCTCTTTTAACTTTTGTATGCAGTCAAGTCTTCATAAGAGGAGATACTTTTAAAAAACCCAGTGCATGGTATTGTTTCCCAAAGCTAAAATCAATTTCAGAATCCTATTTTAACATTTTCTTTTCATGGTAAGTACAATTTTCGGCTTAATTATTTTGTCTTTTGTAATTCAATATACAAAGGAAAATGTGGATGGCGTTCCTTTGTGTTGTCTGCTTTCTTACCTGCCCACACCCCTTCCACCAGCTCGCAGCACGGCTCCTCAAATGAGCCTTGAGGAGGCAAATAGCCAAAATGGGAAATGTGTGGAAATGCAGAAGTCATTAAAAAGCCAATTACCCGCAGGTTCAGTCCTGCCGGGAGGAGATCGGGAAATGGCGGAGAGCGATTGTAAACCCAGTGAAATATGGAGACTAAATAGCTCTGCTTTGAAGGTGTGTGTTTGTCAAGCTCTCTCATTTGTTGATGCACTAAGAAACTTAAGCATAGCTCTACTTTTACTTTCCGTTTTGGTTCTGTACTTTGGTTTGAAGCGGAACAGAAAATGCGTCAAACCGAACTTAGAGATGTGTTGCGATCTGAAGAACTGTAAAACATTTGGACAACATGTTTGGCCAAAATCACTCCTATTTTATCTGTAGAGTTTTGGTTTGTCTATCACATCTACTAGTGCAGCATGTCACTGTAAAAATGTTCACACCTCATAATTTCCATTAGCCACTTTAATTTTAAGATGATATTTTTCAAAATGGCCACCATTTTTGTGCCTTTTTAATCAATTACGGCCATAACATAACACCCGTTTTTATGGTTTGGATGAACTTTATGCCACTGTATGTGCTTTCAGCTTTGGTCATCCAGCTTTCATGTAATCACATTTATGAAAATCAGATGCCAAAAGTAAAACGGAAGACTTTGCTGTTTGCAAATCTGACATCTAAATTGTTAGCGTTAGCTTCTGCTAATTTTCTATGTGTTTAACGGTTTCAGATTAACTTTATTTTGGTAAATTTACAACATGACAAAAAAGGAAACAAAATAATTTACTATTTTACAAACCAATAATTTATGAAAAAGTTAACCGGCTGAAGCGAAGGCATGTACTTAGTTACGCTTCTGCGTTAGCTTTCTGTTTTTTTTTATGTATTCTGCCATTTAGCGTTAGCTATTGCAAATTTTTCTTCATGTGTTTATTGCTTTAACATTTAGCAAATTAGTGAAACTAGCTTTTTGTTCATCTGTGCCCTCCGCTGGCAATAAATACAACTAATTTTAGTGCAAACATATATTCTTCATTACAACCGTTTAGGACATTTTGAAAAATGTCCACCAGAGAAGGAAAATGTTATGGATTTCAATCAATAAAAATATAAAGGCTATGATTTGACACCACACACATTAATCTAATTGGCAGTTTTTGTGCAAAAATTAATTCTATGGGTCAAAGTATGTATCTTGAATTGTCTAGTGGCTAGTGTTTTTTTTATTTTTATTATTATAATTTTATTTTGTTTTTTTAAAGTAATACTCTGGGAACATCTGTTCCAAGTTTGATTTTTCTAATACTAAATTATCTACTTATCGTCTTGTTTTGTTTACTGTTGTCCCAAAGTGAGGATGAAAAGTTTTAATTTCTTTGTTTTTTTCTTGCTTTTGTGTCACTCTGCCTTCTGGCTTGGACATGCAGTTTTAATGTATGCTTCTCAGGGCTAAACACGGGGAAATTGATGGACACCAAAGGGCAGAACTCAACAAAGCACCACTTCCCATTCATTGTCTCCAGTGTCGCTGGTCGCACGCTGGGATTTCGATCTCCTATAGGTCAACCCAGCTGTGATCCAGGGTCAGCAGGGACTTTTGGGATTTAGAGTTCCCAGGGGTCAAATCTAACCAAAGATTCCTTTCGTGTGTCTCTGGCTGTATGTTCATTGTGTTTGTGACTGACTATTGATCAGTCTATCTGCAAAGAAATATAAAAGTTGTCCCTGAAGGTCTGATCAATAATGCCAATGTCCCTGTCTTTCTCAGCTTATTAGAGAGGGATTAGAGCGGATTCTCATTGGCCTCTGGGCATGCGTTTGTGTATGTGAGGTCATTTATTTCTTATTTACCACTAAAAAGCTTATTGATGACTCGTGTGGTGGTTAACGCAGCAATTTCCGATTCCGACACCACTGCCCTTTCCACCCTTGAAATTTGAAAGCCTCCTGAACTGATGTCAAATAGCAAGATAAGTGAATTTATGCTGCATAATGTTGCACCGATTAATCAGATGGTGTTTACATTAAGTCTCAGATCAATATATTACTTCTATGAAATGGGAAATTTGCAAACTCTCTTTATCAAATTGTTTGTCCACTTTTCTCTGTAAGAGGAGAACTTCAGGAATACAATCACTGCAAAAACAAAATCTTACCAAGTGTTTTTGGTCTGCTTTCAAATATCTTAGTACAGTTGAAGAAAGACAAAAATAACTTATAAGTAACTTTTGAGCAACATATAGAGGCTTGTTTTACGTAAATAATTTCTTAATATTAATAAAAAGTGATATTAAGTCTAACCCTAAATAAAAAAGTTCCATTGGCAGATTATTTTACTTGTAACATGACTTTTTTCCCATGTTATTAGTGAAATATTCTACCAATTGTACTTTTTCTGAACTTCATTACTAAGAGAAACATAAATACATTAATTACACACAGATGGATGTTTGAAAGCCTTTATTTCTGTTAGCTATGATGATTCCCACTAATAGGTAAAGAAAATATTATATTTAAAATTCAAAAACTATCAATAAACAGAAATTTAGAGTTAGCGAAAAGTATATTTAAAACCTGGTTAAAGGTTAGTTTCAGAAGGCACTTTTTATCTTAATGCATATTCTAAATTTATTGAATATGAGTGTATATTAAATAGGACTTCAGACTTATCACTGCCAAAACACAAAAACTTACCAACTATTTTAGTCTAGTTTCCAGTGCAAATATCTTAGTTAATTTGAAATAAGTCAAAACTAACTTAAAGGTAACTTTACACCAAGATATGCTAGCTTGTTTTAAGTAAATAATTTTGAATATAAATTTAAAAGTACTAGTTCCATTTGCATCTTTTTCACTTATGACATGGGGAGATGTCTTGTCATAATTTATTATTAACAATCATGAATTATTGATCTAAAACAAGCTCCTATATCTTGCTGAAAAGTTACTTGTAAGTAATTTGTTCTAAGATATTTGCACCAAAATACTTGGTAACATTTTGTGTTTTTGCAGAGCTGCAATGAACAAAAAATAAATATTGTAGCAGCTGGAAATAAATTCACATTATTAAATTTCTGATCATGATTACAAACTTCTGAAAGACACAAAGAAGTGCGGTAGATTATCAGAGCAGTTATCGTATGTGGGAAAATGTCTATAGATGTGTTCTGATAGACATTTCCAGGCCACATGCTGTCGAACTGTCGCGATAAAATTTCCTCTCAAACACTGAATGAAAAAAATGTTAAATCACAAGTTTATAGCAAAGCTTTAGAAGCTGCAAGAAAAACCACAGAGCTGTTTCTGAGAGCTCAGACGGTGTTTTTATCCAAAAGACGACAGACGTAGAACATCTGATAAGGAAAATCAAAGAGAGATTTAAGAGAGAAAGAGTTGAGCATTGAGCGAAGACCCCAGGGAGCCGTTTATGTTCAGTGTAGTCAGTGAAAATCTTCTATCAGTGCCGTGTTTTAACAGAAAATCAGGGGAATTAATAGATCTATTAATGGGAGATTTCATCTCTGCTTTGTTGCTGCTTTAATGCCTCAGTCTGAAAACACAAATGTTCTGTAACAAAGTTTGTCATGGAGATTATGCAGTTCTGGATTTGTTACTTTGTGCTGTTTAGAAAAAGATTTGCAAAAGTTTTGAGTTGAGTTAAAGAACATGGTTGAAACATCTCCAGCAAATAAAAGTCAAGACTGAGAAGAATCTTTATGGCTTCATAACAGAATAAAATAGTTGGTCATGGCGAAAAACTCTATGAAACACAGATGTCTTCCCCAAAAGACAAATAAATAAGTTAAAGCTTAGCACAAGGTCCAGGGCCAGTAAGTTTTATGAAATGGCATAAAACTCTGTATGTTTTGTCAGCAGAGAGTCGACTGGAGGTGCAAGAATACGACGATTACTTAGAAACATAGAGGAGCAGGCTAACTGCTAGCTAACTTCTAGCTAGCTCCTAGCTGGCTGCAGTTAGCCACTTCTGCTAAAACTTCAACATTTTAATAAATTATGGTAGTAGAAGTGAGACTTGAGAGTGCTTGGAAACAAACTGCCTGGTTTTGCAACATAAGTGGCACTTGATCGTTAGAAAATATGCACAAGCTTTTACGACTTATAGTTGTTGAGTTCAACTCTAAAGCATTTTTAAAATGGAGATTTGTTTTTATGTTAAAAGTCATATTCTTAGTTTTAGAGTTCTTTAAAAAAAATAGAGAGAAACATTTTTAACACCCTGTCAAATCGATGTTTTGTGGAAACAAGCTTTTTGTTCGTGATACAGAATAAAAGGAAATATTGACCTCCTGCAGCAGTGTTCACACCATAATTATGTATTTTCTGGGTTGCTAAATATGGGGAAATGAAATTCTGGAAAATTAAAACAGAAGAAACAGAGTTTGGAAAATAAAACAAATTTCATAGGATCCTAAACCTTGTGGCCTGGAAGCAAAGTGGTCTAAAACTTCCGCACAGCGTTTCACGACTCTTTTAATTTAATGTTTGTCTTCCTGATTGTCAATGTTTAACATTTTTCCTCTCTTTGCCTACTTCGCCATCAGTTATTGGTGAAGTGTCAACATTTAGCTTCTGTGTTTAGTTCAAATGAAGAGAGCCAGCCGACCGCAACATAAACCGATGTAAAAGCATTATAAAAAGCCATTTGCGAGGTTTGTCAAGAGTGACGAAATTCCCCAGCCTCACACACCCTCACGCAGACGCACCGCCTGCTCCATTTGCTGTAATATGAGTAAATGAATTAGGTTTTGATGCTTTAAAAGCTTTTTTTCTTTTGGCTCTTATTGGGAGTAAATTTCACTCTAATGGTGAGGTGTGTTTACCAGCCGCTGGCGGCGGAGAGAGAGAGACGGACAACCTGAAGGAGGGAATGCTAAAGGGAGGACAAAGGAGAGTAAGAATGATGGATTATAAATGGATTTTAAAAGAAGGGCACATAGGGATGAAGGGGAAAGAGGACGGGAGGATAGAAGAACGTACTCAACCTCAGACAGATGAATGAGTTGTTTGCATTCATGGTTTACTCCATTGCCCCATTTAAGGCATTTCAATTACCGACTTATCAGATTACTGCAAGGTTAAGAGACGGAGGTGGGGGCCAGAGAACAGTGTCGTAAGAGATGAGCTACGAAGATTAACATTAATGTAAGAACATAGATTGAAACCAAATGGCTGTCTAGAATACAAATGCAACACAATTTAAATGCATCATTGTGTGTAAGGTTTTTAATTAGCTTTTTCTGTTTCTTTTTTTTTTTTTTTGGTTCAAGTCAGCTTTTTGAATAGATTTAGTTTTTATGTTGGTTTGGTTTAGTTTAGTTTCTCTTCCTGTCTGTGCTTTAATCTGAAGGCCTGTACAGCAGAGCAGGATTAGTGACTTAGCTTTAGACTCCAGCTCCTACAAAAATGAAAGTTTTTGCCCTTTTCTTTACACTTTCATTCAATAAATGTCAACATACTTTTATTTAACAGTAGTCACCATCTATTCTCTGTTTTTGTGGAGTACGGTATGTCTAATATTTCCTCTGATTGGCTGTTCCCTGATAAAGTAGCTCAGGAAGACTGTGACTGTTGGCCTCTGTGTTAGTCCCAATGGTTTCTAGTCTGCGTATTAATGCATTATGAGGTATCCTTAGTGTTTGAATTATTAAAATGGGAAGCTATAAGTGTGTTAAAGTCTCAAATGTTCGTAGATTTCAGCAATATTGTACACATTTTACACAGATTTACTAGTGGTGTTAATATTTGTGCAGGGATGAGACCAAATGATAACAGATCTGAAGACTTTAGCAATGAAAGAAGAAGAATTTTACCTGTTTGACCTCAAATACGACCAAACCAAACTAGTTACTGATGCTGAATTTGAGTGTTTGCTTTTTTCACCAATGTGTTATGATATATTCAGCCCAACTTTCTGTCTGGTCCTGCTCATGATGATGATGATGATGATGATCCTGCAGGGCCATTACCCATTCAGGACGCAGAACATATGGGGTGTGAGGCACCTCCGGGGGAATCGGGTGTACTAAATGGACCGAAGGCCAGAGATATTTGTGTTGGGGTTCGCTGATTCCCTTTGGCATGAATTATGCGATGGCGATGATGAGGAAGATGAGCCAGTTTACCCAACAATGGCGTCGTTTTTCATCCAGATAGAAAGAAGTCGTGTCCTTCCAGCAGCTGAAGGTTTTCAGTACTTTCTGGTTTTGCTCACGCTTAGCTTCCTTCTCTGGCTCATCCAATTCAAGTTGGTTTTCAGACACTAGGAAAGACTTTCTTAGTTTGGTTTTTAAAGTGGCATTGGAAAATGTAATCAGTTTTATTCTCAAACAATCAAAACCAAGGCGGTAGATCCTTCAAGATTCTCTCAAGTTTGATTTGTTGTTTGAGATGTTGGAGATAAACAAACGTTTTCTGACTCATTTTACATAATATTTAGAATTTCTAATTGCACTTTCTGACCCATTTGAAAGAAGGTTTGTTTTAAATATTTGACCAATGTAGTAGTCAACCTATTGTTTTTGACACAGTTTCTTTATTATTTATTTTACATTGTTTGTTTTATGCCTAACTGCTCGGACAGAACAAACTAAAGCTGTTTTTACATGTTTTACGAAGTTTGTGAAGATATTGGTGTATTTCAGTAACTCTGTCCTGCTGCAGAGTTATCAAATTAGTTTGTAATGATTAGAAAAAATAAACATCCTCAGTCAATCTTCTTTATTGGATTGGTATCGGCCGATACTGAAACTCAGATATTGTATCGGAAGTGACAAAAGTGGATTGGTGCATACTTCTAACTCCAGCTGAAAACTTTCAGGTAGGAAAAGAGAAATCCATATTTTCTCTTGATCATAGACCTTAACCTGCTGCTGTTTAAAAATACCACATCCTATATGATCCCAAGAGGGAAGATGATGCCAAGGTATGGAGCATGTATTCCCCAGGACCCGTAGACAGCATCATTTCCTTTGTACAGGTGTGCATATCTGTGTTTTCCTTTAAGCTGGCCTCCTACGCTGTATATAATAGCTTTTCAGCTCTATTAAAAGGATGCATCCGCCTCCTTCACATATTGTCACAAGCTAAAGACATAAATCCAGTGCAGAAATGCTTAAGTATGCATTACTGTTAACTGAATAATATCAACACTAATACATGGCTGCAGAAGTTTACTTTCTACAGGCTATTGTGGAAAAAACCAAACTGTTTTGAAAGCCGTATCAGTTCTCAGAGACGAGCTCCATAAAATAGTGACTTTTCTTGTGAAATAGAACTAAATTGGGATTGATTGTCTCAGGGAATCACCTTGTAGGAGCTAAAATCTTGCTTTCTGTCTCTTACTTGTGTTTTTGCAACAGATTGCTTGTAAAAAAGAGCCTAAAAGTGTGTTCCTGCGTTGTCTGGTATTGTGCTGATACAACATATAATTATCCTTATGTATTTAGGAGTCTTTTCTGCCTGAACATGCAGTTATTGTCACGGAAAAAAGAAAATACCTAATTTCAAAAGTAACTATTTGTTTCAGTTGAGTCAGATTTTGGCATCCACTCATAATAGGCCTAAATTTTGTATCCATATTCTCTTTATGATGTTGCTTTGATGATAATTGCTTTTGCCTGTGAGATAAATATCAAATCATACATTATCGTAATCATATATGTTTTACAAAAGCAAGTAATGGATGCAGAGTTTGGATTTTGTTGTGTACATTTTCTCCAATCTATTAATTTTTAATTTTACATACTACCCAAAATGTATTTGGGTAAATTTAATGTACAGTTGCTTCCTGCTGGGCTTAACTGGGGTTGCTAGGTAACGGGCAGAACTCTGCTGGGGTTGTTAGGTAACGGGCAGAACTCTGCTGGGGTTGTTAGGTAACGGGCAGAACTCTGCTGGGGTTGCTAGGTAACTGGCAGTCTCTGCTGATTTGTTACTTTACGTTCAGAGGGTTTTGAAATAGCTGATTTTCCAGACACCAAAATACATTAACTTGTTGCCAACAAAACTGTTTTTTTTTTTTTTTTAAGTACTTGATCTGTTTTTAAAACCAGTAGAAACCTAAATAGAAGCACAAAACGTCCAAAATGGGGTTTTTGAGTAGTAAGTCCCGTTTCAAATAATTTCCATAGCTGAAATATGCAGCAGAGGATTTTGGTTCACTTTGTTGTCGACATCTTTGGAAAAGTAAAAGTGAGATCTCAGACTCCACAGTTTTTGTGAAAACAGTTGGTCTCGAGTGGCAGTGTGTGCTGGAACATTTGTTGCTCTGAGTTGACCCACTTATTCTGATCTGGACGTGCGTGTGTGTGTGTGTGTGTGTGTGTGTGTGTGTGTGTGTGTGTGTGTATGTGTGTGTGTGTGTGCGTGTGTGAGTGATACGGTAGACGGATTCACTGGTTTTTCTCACGTTAACAGATTTTTGTCTCTCTAACCTCCGTAGCAGTGAAACAATGTGAGAAATGGCAGTTGTGAGTTTGTTGTGTTTCTGGTAATGCTTGTTGGAGTGTGAGTGAATAAAAGCATCTTGTGTTACTCTATTGTGTAAAAGACGATTATTTATATCCATGGGATTCATTCTCACATTCTCTTTTTGTGTTTTTTACAGCCATAGTACCACTGTCCTATTTTTATGTTGCTCCATCCACCTTAAGTTATGGGTTCATTATAATATTTGCGATTCTTCTAGAAATGTGAAATTTTCTCTGCATGTAAAATGCCACAGATATTTTAGAAAATGTTTTATTCAAACCAACAGGACTTGGAAAATGATTTGCTTAAAATGAAAAAGGGTTATCATAGTACATCCGAGGTGTAATTTATCCTAAAATACGGCTTAGACATAGGTAAGTTACTTATTTCTCAGCCAGCCAAAATGTTAAGGTGTTTGTCATGAAAAAGTAGCATAATCATAAAATCCCATTTTTGCATTGCATAGATGCAATTTGGGGAGCCATTTAATTTAATTTTTACTACAGGACATGGATTCAAACCTAGAGCAAAGTATTAGTTATGCTTTATTTGTAAGTTCTGTCTCCATTATTATTATTATTATTATTATTCTGTTAAACACCCTTCAGAAACCATCAGAGGACAAAGAATATAAGCATGCACCCTTAGTTACCATTAATCTGCACAGTCACACCTGCTTTATTTATGATGCAACTTTTCCCCTCTCCCTTCCCAGAGACTCTTCCAGTCGCTTCTAATTCTTAGTGAAGCTGATGGCAGTTAGCCAAATGGAGCTGGTCGACCCATAAAAGCTCCATCCTCGGCCGTAAAGCACCGACTAAAACACACTTAAACCATAAGCTGACAAAGAAAGTGTGGTTTACGCCTGGTTTTGCAACCCTCAGGGTGTGGATGCATTAGGACATTGATATACCATTTTGGTGATTTAAAGAGCTTTAAGAGCTTGGCTTTTTTTGCTGCATCAAGCATCTGGTTTATTCTGTACGAAACTTACCAGCCATTTTCCAGCTCACAGTACTACGTAATTAATAGTTTGTGGGACATTATTTAACCATGGAGGATGCACTTAATGTCCTGAAGAAATCAATGATTCTCTCTCTGTGAAGCATAAAGTATCCTGTGCATATAAGCCTCAATGATTATAAAATAGGACTCCATATTCAAGTCAAGTTTATTTAAAAAGTTCAATTAACTGGATGCTTTCAACCCAAAGGGTGATACCTTAAGGGTGCCAAGGAAAGAATTAATGCAGGAGAAACACAAAAAAGTTACAGCATCCCTTCATTTGGCCTTAGAGTAAGAGAAAAGCAGGACATTTTAGCATTTCTTTACGACTTTGTGTTAATTTTTCATGCTGGATAATTCACTAAAAACTAGAAACCTAAAAGCTAGTGACAAACCGATGATTCACTTCCGAATCCCCAAGTATGACTATTGAGGGCTGGCCAGTTATTGTCGCCTCCGTTCACCAAAGTATATCTGAAATTGGAGGTTTTTAGCCCATAAATCTGATCCATGTTTTAACTAAACAAAGATATTTGAATTTAGGTATGGTTAGGCTATTTTAAAAGCCTCAATCATCACATTTAAAATCAATAGATATTTTTTGCTATTCTCATATGTCTGTTCAACAATTTAGGAGCAAAAAGGGTTTTTGAATTTAACATTTTTATTTTGTCGATAGCCCTATGTAGTTTTCTATTAGAATTTGACTAAATAAGATTAAAAACAACAAATTTTGTTGCTTAGTTTGTGTGTCTATTCAGTGATTTAGCAGTAAAAATGTTTTTGTGATTACAAAAGCTTATTTTGTTGATATATGGTTTTGACTAAAAGGCAATTATTTTCGTTTGATTAATTACCGACATTAACAATTAACTAAATAATTTTTTTTATTCAAGTCCCACCTCTACTATAAAATAAATAGAACTGGTCCCAAGACCTTGCCTTGGGGAACACCTAGACGCTATGGTAACAAAATGATTTTTTTTAAAGCAGACAGAGAAAACAGAAGTAAAAACTGTTTGGAAAAAGCTACAATTCCTGTTTTTGAAATGAAAATGTGCCTTGTTTATTTTCCATGTAACTCAATGGAATTTTCTCGCCCTTTAGAAACATGCATTCATTAATTATATGGCTGTAGCAGCCCAATTGTAGCATGCGGTTTCAATCCTAAATGTCTTTCAAAAGGTTACCAGGACATGATATTGTTGAAAACTGATGTCAGATTAATTTCTTGTGTGTTTTTTTGTTCTTCTTTCATGTGTGCAGGCTCGTTTATGGTAGTGAACGCATCGGGCCGTGCGTCAGGACAGAAGGCTCACCTGTACATGCCCACCCTGAAGGAGAACGACACCCACTGCATCGACTTCCTGTACTCCCTGTCCAGTCGCGACGGGGCAAGCCCAGGAACTTTAAATGTCTACATCAAGGTGTGTAGCAGAAAATAACGATGTGTGGAAGTGGATGGCTGGCTGAGAAGCACTGGTGCAAAAGGTACTGCATGGAAACGCCCGTTTATTTATCAGCTCAAGGTGTGACATGCACAGCTACCTTACCGAAGGATTGTTTAAAAATAATAATGAATAAATGGCTTAAAACTGAGTCACTCAAAAGAAAAACTGAAGATATTAGAGGAAAGAATACAACGCCAGGATTACTTTTATTATCAGAGGAAGTTAAGCTATACCTGCGGTAAGTTTTGATATGTCGTTCACTAGCGATTTGATTCTTTTTGAACGACTGCCAATGAGTCTCAATTAGTGAGAACTGTTGTTTTTTTACGACTTTGTGTGCTTAGGCTGCAGAAGAGAATTTTTGTTTCTCCCAAAGCAACTCAACATTTGTTTTATTATGCTTCTAGATTGAATTTAGCCCTAATGCACACAACACTTAATAGTGAAGAACAACTTCTCTTTTGATTTCCATATGTTTGACATGATTGGGAAGCTTAGAATCCAAACTTTAATAATGTGTAAATAAGTCAAAAAGCCCAGAGAAGACGTGTTCACAGTTTTGTTGTGGCCATTCACATTTACAAAAACAGCTCCACCCTTGTCAATAGAAGAAAACAACAATGAGTGAGTAAAGAGACTAGTGTTTTCATTAGTGTCATTAGTTCATTAGTGTTTGTTAAATGGGTTAAGTGATCCTCAGCCTGACAAAGTTTGAGAAACACTTCTTATCAGCATTAAACATCCAAATAGTTAAGATGTTTTAGTTCACTGTAAAAAAATCAGGTCTGAAGGGGTTAAAAAGCCTCTGCAGCACCACATCAAAGGAAAGTCTATCTTTTGAGGTTTGCTGCCGTGGATTGCAGGCTCCCTGAATCAGCTCTTTTCATCATTTACCTTTCTGTCGTCCTTCCCTGCTGCTCGCCGCCTGCAGGTGAATGGAGGCGCTCAAGGTAACCCGGTGTGGAACGCCTCGGATACCGTCACCGAAGGCTGGGTCAAGGCTGAACTCGCCATTTCCACATTCTGGCCCAACTCCTATCAGGTACTCCACACACACACACACACACACACGCACACGCACACGCGCTCAGACACTCCGATCCACTTCTTTTACTTCTGATATCTGAAGTTTAGAATCGGCTGATACTGATCTGATACAGAAAAACAGCTGAATTTATTAAATGCATTTATTTCTTTCAACCACAGACATAAATGTACTGAATTATACTTTTATTTTATAATTCTGCACCAGAACATCACACTTAAATACACCAGTAGTTTCAAAAGTTTGGTCAAACATGTAAAAAAAACTTTAATGTGTTCATTCAGTGCAGTTAGGACTGAAACAGCCAAAGAAATTTAAATAATAAAACTAAAACAATAAGTCGACTATCTTGGTCAAACATCTAAAAGTAAAAACTGCAACAAACCTTCTTTCTAGTGGGTCAGAAAGTAAAATTAGGAATTGTAAATATAATATAAAATAAGTTATAAAGCATTATGTCACTCAGAGCACAAAACATAGAATTAGACTGAATAGATCTGACCTAATGTATCGGGAATGTTGTCAGGAAACCAGATCTAGAAGTTTTCTTAATATCGGACCAATATTAGTACGGGATGCCGACGCTGTCGGACTGCGATACGAGATGGAGCTCATTTTAAAGTTTTTATAAATATTTGAATTATTTGACAGCCTGACTGTTTCTCTGAAATGCAGAAGTAGAAACTTATATTTTACCTACTATAAGTAGCCACTGCTTACAGTTTTGAGTCACGTAGTGTGGTGAGTTCTGTAACTGAACTGTTCGTTTAATGACCTCCAGTCTTGCTGTGTTGCCTTGTTTATTGGTCTATTAAAGGTGCAGCGGTATACAGCTCTGTGCTGTTGTGAAGTAACACTACAGTACCTTTACTTTAGGTAATGACCTGAGTGTTGCACTGTGGATAAAAGCACCATAGATATAAGACTTTATAGGACCTAAAGTGAATTAAAGGCTTCTTTATCTTTTCCTCCCTAATTATCTGTGACCTCCCAGGAAGAGATGACACTTCCCTTTTCTACACCGACTATCAGTTAAAAGTTCAGAGCACCAAGTGCAGCAAAGTGGTTTTATGCAAAACCTATGGTGGTAGAATTACTTTTTTATAAAAGCTTTACACTTATACAAAAAGGTGAGATTATTTAAGATGAGTAGAAAACTAAAATAAATCACTAATGATTTAGTTTCAAGTTGAATCAAAAGTAAAAAGCAACTTACTAGTAACCTTTAGACAAGTTATAGGAGCTTCTTCTAAGATAATAATTCATTAATATTGATTTTAAAAAGTATTAGTTCCACTGGCAGACTTTTTCACTTATAAGATTGAACAAATGGAACCAATCTGATTGGATCTTTTTAAATGAACATTAAGGGGAATTATTGACTCAAAACAAGCTTGTATATCTTGCTGAAAAGTTACTTGTAAGTTATTTTATCTTATTTCAGGTCCACTAAGACACAAGAAACTAAATCAAGAAAGTCATATATATATATTTTTTTTACTGTAATTGTAACTTTTTTTCCTTAGAATTCGGATTTTTTTATTATTTTTTTTTATTTCAGAAGATTAAAGTCAAATTTGTGATAAAAAGTCAGATTTTTACTTGGTACGGTTTTATGTTTTTACAGTGCTTACATTTAAGATGGAATCATAATTTGCCAATAAACTTACCAAGCAGCATTCTCATGTTTTATTTTAACAAGAAATATTTGTTGTTTTGATGCAAATGTGTGGAATTTGTTTGAGAAAAAGTGATCTTACTGTTCAGAGTATCCTGGCTCTGTTTGGAGGCGGTTTGACAGTATATTCATGTTTATATTGGTGGGTCAGGAGTTCATGGCCTCCCAGCCACCCGGCTGACTTCATGTCACCTCAGTCTGTGTTCAGGTCTTTTTTTAAGTGTATGTGTGGGGTAAAGAAATGAAGAACAACACAAAGCGACAGCTTCAGAAAGAGAAAAAAAGAGATGAGGGAAAAACAGGGGGGCAATGAATGATGGAAGATGGATGAGGAGAAAATAAGAAGGGGGAAAAACGGAGAAGTGACAGCATATGTGGCTGGCATACGGATAGAGACAGAAGTGATGAAGTGAAAAGAGGAATAGTTGCTGACTTTTGGTGGAAAATTCCCCTGGGCTTCCCATATGAGCTTCTTCACAGTGATGTCGAGATGCAGCAGCCTGTGAAGGAAATTTTTTTTTGATATCTGGATTTCTTTAATTTATTTATTTTTCTCCTTCCTCTCTCTCTTCTGCGTTTTGACTCTCAGGTAATATTCGAGGCGGTTTCGGTCCAAGGCCACCCAGGTTTCATCGCCATCGATGACATACGAGTTCTCGCTCATCCTTGCCGTAAGTGAGAGAGACTGGGGTTGACCCTGCAAAACTGTAGCCCTGCTGAGCATCATCTGTTTTATTGCTGTCTTGCACACACGCACGCACACACACACACACACACACACACACACACACACACACACACACACACACACACGCACACACATGCACACACACACACATGCACACACACACACAGACAGAGAGGATTGCAGACAGTTTGCAGAGAGCCAGAAGAAGGTCTAAATTCAGGGTCTTCATCACTCAAATCTGACAGAAACACTTTGCTCCACAAAACTCTGTGCTGTAAAAATCACAAACTTACTATTCCCTGGCTGCTTAAATTCCCTCTTATGTTAATAAAAACATTACTTAACAATAGTGTTGATTATAATAGTTTCCACTGCCCTAACCTATCTGAATTACTATAATGCACAAAAAATAAGCAGAAACATATAATATAATGAAATGTCATGGAGAAAGATGAATTACAGAAGCTTTGAAGGAGCAACCTTCATGTGTAAGTCCTTGTCATTAGTGCCAAAGCAAATTATCATTATTAAATGAGTGATGGCTCCACACTCGGTTGGGTTTATCTACTTCTACAGACAGTCAAATGAAATTAACCAGTCGCAGACATCTCTCAATACCAGACCAAAGTCACCACAATGTCAGCTGCCTGAACTCGTCTGTCTCAAAGCCACGCCTCACTTCTGATTACAATAATAACCCGCTGTGTCTTACATTATAAATGTCTTTTAGTTCTATTGTTTACACAAACACTAGCTGTGTATCATAAAATCGCTCAAATTGAAATTTCAAAAGTTAATTCGCTTAATGGCAAAAAGCCCATTTGAAAAAAATTGTTTTCCCATAAAAAGGTTTTGTGCTGAGTTGGTCTTTCAGCTGCAGTAAAATTGGTTTATTTTGCAAAACTTCAATGGAAATACTTTTTTCGCATCACATGATCAACAGCCGGATGTTATTACTGGTGAAAACAACAAAGAAGACGACAGGAAGTGGTAGGAGGATGATGGTTTGCTTTTGTTTTTTCGGACAATGTGCAGCAAAAGTTATGCTGGAGCATCGTTTGCCCAAAGCAGCAATTCATCCGACCACATTATGGTTGGACGGCACAAACACAAGAGTGTAATGGTGTCTTAGGTCAAAGTCGAAGTGAATTAAACAGTTTTTTTTTCTGGATGTAACCAGTTGGAGTACAATGTGAACCCTGTAACTTGTTTAAGTCTATTTAAATTTAGTAAAATATTCAAATATTTTACTAAAACCAAGCCGTTTGATCTAAAATTGAGACTTAAACAATTTAAATCAGGCAAGTTTCTCAATTTTCATATTTGTTTTGTTTCAGCTTGGAATTAATTTACACATAATGTGTGTATTTGTATTCAGTTATTGATTTTGTTCATATGAACTTGTTACCATAATTTGTGTGTTGTTATGTTGCAGGTAAAGCTCCTCATTTCCTGCGGCTGCAGAATGTGGAGGTGAACGTGGGACAAAATGCCACGTTCCAGTGCACCGCTGGAGGGAAATGGTCTCAGCATGATAAACTCTGGCTGCAGGTTTGCACTATCCCATACCGTGTTGTAATATCCTATATCATATTGTCTCCATTTCAATTCAGTCATACATATATTACAACTGATTCTAGTTATCAAACAGTACAGTATGCATTGTGTCGTTCACTTTCATACCAAGCATGCAGCAACAGTGGAGAGGAAAACAAGGTTAGGATTATGGTTAGTAGGGTGATTTTTAATGTCCATGAAAGTAAAAAGTTAATAGCAGAAGAGGGAGAACAAGAGGGTGAAACCACAGCCGAACCGAACGCCAGACCAGGTGTAGCTTTTATGGAGAGAAAAAAATGGCAACAAACCAAATCTTACAGCACATCTGCATGGTAGGATTGTCAAAGTCAAGCTAGTATAACTGACCTACTTCTTTCTCCCTCAATATTTTTTATTTTTGTAACTTTTCATGTGAAGCCATACACCTTATTGGTTATTTGCTAATACTGTTGACATTTAATAGCAAAGCACTGTGTCCCTTTTTCTTTTATATATCACATGTACATTTAAGATTTATTGCATTATGTTGACAATTTGATAGCTAAAACCAATGGTAGTCATCATCAGCCAGCAGTTTGGGGGGATTTTGCATTTGTGACCTCATGTTATCACGTTATCTGTGTTGTAGTTTAGTCCAATTCACTCTGGTTTTCTACAGGCTAATAATTTAATCTTAACCAACCTGTGGTACTAATTTATTCATGTCACAGTAACCAAGCTCTTTTACTTTTTGTAGATTGGAAGCTGACTCAGTTATTCTACCATTTTAGTTCAATCCCTTTTAATTCAAATGTAATATTGTTCAGTTATTTCTCATTAGATTTATACAAAACTACATAAAATCAGTTTCATGTAAAACCTCCAGGTCTCTGAGCTCCATTTTGTGAACTGATTAAACTAAATCTTGTTCTGTTTTGCGCTGGTGATTCCATTTCTGCACCAGTGACATTTCTTACGCGTGTTTGTCAACATGTTCATGCTGCGTGTCGTCATGGCAATGTATTAATTTCAGTCTACATTCATGTGCAAGTTTGCATTATTGTTACAGCAGAACACAAAACCCAGGAGATTACTGGATGGTAAAGTAATGACATGTGGAACTGGGAGTGTTAACTCTCCCAGCTGAGGGTCTGTTGGGGGGAAAAAGCATCGTTTCCTGAATGGTCCGTCAGGATTGTAGTTGAGAGATTTAATCTGCAGATTGCATGCAGAAAGAGGTGTTTTTTTAGTTTTCAGGTTGACTTCCTCAGAAAATTGATTCTATTTTTTTTCAGGCATAAATACAGAGTCTTTGTTTTCATTTCATGATTCACATATTCTGTAAATTCATGGATTGGTTTGGTAAAACCATACAGGGTGGCGAGTAACACTGATAGAACAGCAGTTATTTTACCAAATATAAACGGTTGCACTGTAAATCCAGTAAATATTAGTACATTAACATGGAAAACAAGTGGAACACCCACAACAACAAGTATGATTTCCCATCTTCCAGCAGTGGAACGGTAAAGACACGGCGCTGATGGTGACCAGGGTGGTCAACCACCGCCGCTTCTCAGCGACGGTGAGCGTTGGTGACACGTCGCAGCGTAGCACCAGCCGCTACCGCTGCGTCATCCGATCTGATGGCGGATCCGGAGTTTCCAACTACGCCGACCTGATTGTTAAAGGTACGTAAATGTGACCGCAGAGGTTGGGGTGAAATAAAAGGCATGGAAAGACAGCAGAGATCCACACACTTCATTACTATGTATGCAGCAAAGTGGGACTGTTTCTTCTGGAAGTGTGAAACAAGCCCTGGTTGTTTGTGTCGATGTGTGCATGTTTGGCTGTGGCCCATTAGAGCTGCGAGGGAGCCGAGGATGGAATACTGAAAAGATTTCCAGAAAGTGGGAGCCCACAATGAGTTCTCTCTGTTCATGTTTTTGATCCGTTTTTCACTCAAACTGTGAAGAAGATCCAAACATTTTAGATATTTATAAAAAAAACTATTTTTGCCTCAACCTTTACGCAAATACACCTTTTTTATTATTCTGAAAGAGAATCAGTACTTTATTTCACCAGAAGAAATGTGTCAAATAAATCCTGATAAACAAGTTTGACTTTTAATGTTGGAAATCTTCACATTGAACCACAAATATAAGTTATTTTAATGTTCATTACATTAGAAGCACAATATTCAATCTCAAAACTATTCATGCCTCTTTCAGATGTAAATTAGGTTAAAATAGTTAACTAACTTTACCAACATGTTTCTTCTGGTTGGAAGTAACTTGAATCTATAAAAGGAGCTAAAGACTAGGTGACGTTCACACAGTAGCCGAATGGGACCCAAATCCGACTTTTTTCACAACAGTCTGATTGGGCCAATTCTGATCTTTGCACTTAAAAAAAATATATATATATATCAGATTTGTCCCACTTTCACATGTGTAGCTAAATCACATATCTGATTGTTTTCAAAGCATCTGCAGTCTGATTAGTCATGTCGCATGTTTTCCAGCTTTTATGTCGTTGATATGAGACGTAGATCATAATTCTGCACCAGAAGAAGCCAGATGCTGTAAATCAGGACGTAAACAATGGTGGAATGTTATCATCATGAACTGATGAGTGAAATCTGCAGCGCATCACATCACAGTCCCACCACTCCTGCCTCTAACTACACATCCAAACACATATATAGATATGTATAAACATGTAAGTATAAATATTAAAGACACTCAGAGTTGGGCGTAGTGAATTCTGATGGCTAGAGGCAAACTTTACGACGCCTAACTCAAAATGTAAATTAAATCAGATCACATCCTGAGGTGGAGTAATTAAAGGCAGGAAATATATCTAAAGTAAATGTCTCTTTGATTGGAATTACGCTGTTAACTTTATTTGTTGTGAAGGATGTTTTAGCCTGCAGAGAGTCAGAAAAGTTGGATTGCGTGTTAGTGACGGCACTCTGATTAGACGGTCGTCCAGGGACAGAACTGTCATTACCATCTGTTTGCAGAATCACACTATCGACTCACGAGAGCATCCGAAGCTCACCGCACTGAACGCATCCCGTAAAGAGTGTGTATTCATTGTGTTGCCGTTTGTGTGTGGGTGGGTGAAGCTCAGGTGTTGTCGGCCATGCTTCTTGCCAGGGGAATAACCGATGCCAACGCAGCGAACAAAAGAGGAAAGGGAAAATGAAAACACACGCATGAAAACACCTTCCTCCAATTTGCATAAATGTGTCATCATCCTTCATTTCCACTTTGACTTTTTGTCCCTTTTCCCTCATTCTTGTCACTCCTGTGTTGTTGATTTGCTTTAGTGCAGCTTCATTTGTTTGGTGTGGGTGCTATACATGCATGACTGTGTTGTCATGTGTAAGGTGTCGTGATGAGTTTTGTGTGTGTGTGTGTCTGCTAAGTGAAATCAGGGTTAATTACTGTTGCTCAGTCAGGTGTGACGGGGGAATCTGGAGAGAGATGCTGCTCATATTACAGCGCCCCGCCTGTACGCTCTGTACGTCTCTGTCCCATACGTGTTCATTCATGCATGGAAAGTCTCCAGAACCCAGCCCTGTCGGCCAGCTCAACACATGATGCTACTTTTTTAGATTTGAATACAAACTAGCATCTGTTGGGTGAATGTCTTTTTTAGAAAATGTGCCCTTTCACCCATAATTTTCACAAAACACCATAATTATCTGACAAAAATCACTTATTCACTTGGAATAAGTGATGAAAAAAGGGAAATGATGTTGATACATCTTTTATGCAGAGCTAGCATGTTGGAGCAGCTCGGTTTTTCTAGACGTTTGTTCATGTATTGTTTGGCTGAGGCGTTGCACGTTTGGACAATTATTCCCTCTGACTTCTGGTTTTGCACCTGAAAGAAATTTTACATAACCTTGGCAACAGGGTGTTGTTTTTACCACTGGGATCAGCTGATTAGCATCTCAAAAGCTAAAATAACACCTGAACTATGATCTCAATTCACAAAAGAGTTGAACAATAGGCTTTAGTAGTTTAGTTTCCATTGACCATAGAATTGTGCAAATTGGAATTACAAAAATTATGTTGCTTAAAGGATACATGGCTATTAATGTTTTGTAATTAAACATTTTTTACACTAGAATGAGGTGTTTTTTTTTGGATGTATCAAAATTTACGTATTTTGCAAATTTGCAATCAAAGCACTTTTTATGCAACACACAGGTCATGTGATCGATAACCAGCTGTTACTACTGGTGGGAATGATGAATAAAGACGACAGGAAGTGGTAGATGGAAGATGGCCCAGCATGTTTTTCTAGTAACTCATGTTTGTAAATTGTGTTTTCTTATTACGTTTCTTATTTAGTGGAAACACCACAATTGCAAAATTGTGTTTTTTCGGCATCTGCAGAATATTGACAAAGTTTTGTGTAGTTTTGTAATATAAAAGCAGCTATGGGTGCAGCGCAAAACCAAACAACAGAAAAAGAAGGAGGAAGTTCAAGTCCATCAATCATAATGGGCAAGAATCATTTCCCCAGTGCCATCATTTTTTTTATAACTATTAACCAGACAGATATTTAACTAAACTGCCCATGTTTGGATATAAAATCATCTCACTCAGACACACGCCCTCTGGTGGTGAGTCAGGAGTTGGAATTGATCTACAGCATTTGCTAAAAACAACTCAAACACGTAACAAAATAACACTTGGCCATTTTTACGCAATGAGTTAATGTTTTTTGGTGTCTGGAAAATGAGCCATTTCAAAAACCTTTGGAATATAACATCACAAATGAGCAGAGACTTCCCATTGCCCGCGCAAATTATTTGGATTTAAAGTGACAGGAGACCCTAAAACAGGTTAAATAGGCAGAACAGAGCAGAATAAAGTCTCAATATGTAAGAATGATTTTATGTAAAAACAAAAGGAAAATGTTTTGTACAGACCATAGATCTTACCCTGTTCAAGGAGGGATGATGGGTCAACTTCAGGTGTGTGCCTATGGCTATAAATGAGGTGATTCATGTGAACTTTAAGGGCCTAAAGAATGAACTCTGTCCGCATGCTTGTGAGAGAGCGAGCCAAGGTGTAGCAGCCCTGCAGAGATTGAAGGTCGGCTGTTTTTGAGTGTGTGTTGCATCTTGTATGGGCATTTTGACATCTGTGTGTGTGTTCTGTCTATCATAGATAAGACTCAGTGGGGCGAAGCAGAGATCCAGGAGAGCCTCTGTCAGCCAGTGGCCCGTTGATATTTCACAGAGAATCCGTTTGCGTGTGTGTGAGTTCCCCAGGAATTGTGCCACATTTTTCTAAGTCTCCCTGGGTCATCATAAAGCTGATTTTAGTCCAAGAATTAGACCCAGCAGCAGCACCAGAGTGTGTGTTAATGTCAGACTGTGTGTGTCCGTGGAGCTTTTTGTTGCCCCAGAGCTCATTCCCAACATCGTCTGTGTGTCTGTTCCTGATAAGGAAATCAATAGGAGAGTGGACAGCTTCTGCTGTATGTGTCAGACTCCTGGAAACCCAGTGACGCTCTGAGCTCCCACTGGGTGTGAACACAACACAACCTCCAATTTACAACAATAACTGCCTGGAATATGTTGGACTTCCAAGTGAGGAGTTTTATATCAAAATGAGATGTCAGATGTTTGAAAGAAACACAAAAGAGATGTCAGACATTCACAGAAAAACAAGCTCCTCTTTCAATGGGTTGTCTGTTTCTCTTTCAACACGTAAAAAGACAAAGCTTTTTTTAAATACAGGTTTTAAAAAGAAAACTCTGCTTTTCTGTGAAAGGTTTTTAATTCTCACACCTGCAGGAAGGTTGTGAAATTTATGTGAAAATTTAAAACTTTTTCTGTAGTTTTTAAAATTTTTGTTGAGTCTGTTTATTCATTAGACCTTAACGTATATTTTAAGGTCTAAGGTCATTTTACTCTGAGTGTAGTGGGCCGTACTGTGATGAAGAATAAAAGTTGTGTTGTCAACATAAACATATTGTAGTTCAGCCGATCAATAATCTGATCAAGGGACAATTCTTTTTTTTCTTTTTTTTTTGCCCAAATGTATCATTTTAAATAATCTCTGAAACTGTTTACTAGAAAATCCCAACAAATATACCCAGTTTATATTACATTTTGATTTCAAAATCGTCATTACATATTAAAATGTTGGTCAATGTTTAATTTATTATGGTTTAAAAGCAACTCTAACCAGGTGGGCTTTTAATCTTCTAAAACACAGAGTTTAAAGGAACTCTGTGTTTTCTTGAATAAACTCCTGAAAGTTTATTCAAGTCAACAATTACAAATAAAATGCCTTATTGTTTCTCCTGGAGGAATTATGAGAATGTAATTATGTTGCATCCATTTTATGAGAAAAAGTTTCTGAATTCATATTCATTAGATTGTGTATTAAAGTGGGAGTGCCTGTCTCTTTAAGCAGGTCTTCTGGGCTTGCCGTAGGGTGTGCATGTGTGTGCGTGAGGGTTGACTTGTGCATGTTGGGCAGTTTGTCATGTTGTTGCCATTTCATGTCCAATGCACTTTCATGTGCAGCAGCCTCTTTATATAGATGTGGAGGTCAAGGAAGGCGGACACTTCACAGAGAATTTCTGAAGCAAAGTGTAAGTAATGCATGAACAGGTGTGGGAGGGTTGACAGGTGAGATAAGGAGGGAATAAGGCAGAGATGGAGAAGAGAGAAAGATGTGTGAGGGGGTGGAGGTACAAATGGCGAAGAGGAGCAGAAAGACAGGAGAGTAAATGATGCAATAAAAAGACAAACTCTGTTTAAAACAGGAAGCCAAAGGAAGCAGATGAGGAAAATATGAAAGATGGAGTTAAGACCTCATGTTTAAACCTCTTCCTTGATGACAGAAAACAGAGAATTCAGAGGACAAGCAGATAAATCATGAAGCCAAAGCTGACAGCTTAAATCCCATCAGCAGTTTCTGTCTGCAGCTTGTTGAACTCCAATCTGCTCGCACATTAGATGCTCATGCGGATATGTTCAGATGAATGCCAGAAATGAAACGCAGAGCGTCGAATTAGAGCGAGAGGGACGTGTCCACTACAAATCTCCTGTTTCCTCATGTTTCAGACTGTCATTTTATTAGAAAGTGGAAAAAACGGAAGTGACAGTAAGAGGATCAGTGTCTCTTTTCAGCTTTTTCTTACTGTTGGTGTTTCATTTTCCCCTGAAGCTCTCAGCTGCTGGACTGGCTTGACATTTCTGACTCTTTTATCCTCCGTAGCTCAGAGAAAGCAAGCAGGTGGAGGTTTATTTCCTGCTTCAAGACACTTTGACAGCTGCAGTGTAGATATTAAATGAGATAGTGTAACATATTCTGGGGGGAATTAGCACAAATCAGTTTCTTTCTTGCAAAATATATGAAAAGTCTCACTCCTTTTCTTAATTTAAAATAAATAGCATTAAGTTGGAAGGTTTGACTGTAGGCTGATCTTGCTACTAATTTCATGCAATTTTGTAGCTTTAACACGATTTAAACTGGAAAGTTGCTGCCAGACTTTGCTTTTCAAATGTGTTGACATCATTGTCAATCATGGTTGCCTATATAAAGGCAGGAGATTTGCCAGTTTGCTACATTAAAGCCTGCAGGAGAGGTTTAACACGATGTCAGAACAACACTTGAGACCTTCCTCCAAAGTAGTTAGAACTGCCTAATAGTTCAGATGTCAAATATACAGCCAATCAGAGCCAAGGACAGGAAATGGTGCCTCCTGATTGGCTGCTTTGCAAATGCAAGGTGTTTCAGCTTGTCAAGCCGCAACTTGTTTTGAACATTGCTGGTTTGTCAAAAAAAATCTGCAAATAATCAGATTTTTCTAAAATTATTTTGAGTTACGTTCAACAGAAAAATATGTGAATAGGTGAATCTGTGAATACTGAACCACAAATAAGCAACAGCCCACTTTATTCTGAAAGGAAAACACTCTGTGCTTTAAGTAATTAAAATAATGAACCTTTCCTTAATATAACAAATGTAAAAAATGTCTTAAGTTCTTATATTAAAAATATTTTGTGCAGATTTGTTGCTTTTACTCTAAAACATGTTGAAGTTACTTTGAAATTGCATCTAAAATGGTTAAAGATTAAGCTTTTCTTCCATGCTTCTCCCTCTATCAACTATCATTATTTTTGTCTTCCATATTCAAAATGTGAGAAAAGTAAATGTTGGCAACAGAATAATTTTCACTGCGGCTGAGTTTTCCATTTTTTCCGCCACCTCAGGTGAGATCCTCTCTGGCGCACAGAGTCTTTCTGCCATATCTGCTGTCGTTTTATTCCCCTCGCTTCTGCAAACACTAACATTTTTCTGTTTTTGAATTTTTCAATTAGAACTCAGCACAGCTTGAAAATATAAAAGTAGCAGGAATGTTTGGAAGAAAACTGATAAAGCTTGGCCTTGTGGATGGAGTTTGTGTCTAAATGGAAGCAGGTCAGTCAAAGTTCCTGCAGGCAGTGGATGTTCCTCAGGGGATTTTCATGTTCTTTCTGAAACATGTCACTTTCCACTGGGGTCAAATCACTGACCCTCGTTTAATGTTACCATAGACTTCTCTTCTGGTCGCACTGGATTTATCTTGAATTTGATTTGAGGGTTCCTAAAGTGCCATGTGTATCAGACTATCAACATTTTTGAATATTAGACTTTAGTCTTTATTGATCATTGCACCAAAAAACTAAAATGTCATCCAAATAAATTAAATTTGATTTCTTTAAGTACATGTTTGATCCTCCCTTTATCTTCTGAATTTCCACATCATAGTTTTGCGACCAGCATGCTATCACCAGTCTCCTTTTACAGACTCTGATATCACATGGCTGTGTGTGCTTTCAGAACATGCAGCTAGGATTGCAGAACCAATCCACAGGGGGCGTGGCCTGTAGCTCAGGAGCATTTATCTGAGCAAAAATGCATATGCATCCGCTATTTACAAACAAATAACCCTCTATACTCCATTCCAGAAAATATTTTGTACAACTCATTTTTTTAAAAAAATACTGACAATATGTGCATGTTTCACTTGCATGTTGCAGGTTTCTGGGAAAAAAATTACAGAATTTGATAATTTCCTGATGAATTCATTTCTAATAGTCACTAAAACATGGTATCAAAATAACTTACTGCAGGTTATGAACTAAATTTAGCACAGCTCCATTTCATGCTCCTCATCTGACTGATGGAGACAGAGTGGATTTTAAAGAAGAAGCAGCTGCTCTTTAGATTATATTTGTTGTTATTCGTCTCTGTATAAATACATTGAATTGAATGGTATCAGGGCCAAAGTTTGCTAAACTTGGAGAATGGCAGAAAAAAAATATTTATCAATTTGTCCTCCGGCAGGGTTAATAGAAACGCTCCATTGTAGAAAACAAGTGCAATCTTACCTGTAAACTTGACCCATATCACCCCTTTCCTTCATTATAACCTTCATAATTCATAACAGATAGTTCATCAGGTCCAGGGGAATTTCATGTTTATTTAGTTTTTATCCCAAATGGTTTAGAAATCCAATGTTAGAGCGAAGATGAGCAAAATAATTCGTAAAATACTCCCAACATAGTAGGGAAAGATATAAATTTTAACATCACACATGTTTATCAAGAGTAAGAAACGTTATAAATATGTCAATAAAACACTGAAATTGACCTGTAGTGCACACACAAGGTGTAAGGTAAGGGCTTCCTCTGCGAGATAATGTGCAGGACTTTTATTAGAGAAATTTATTTTTCTTGACACTATGCGACATCTTCAAGTATCTCACTGGGGTCGTAATGTGGCGCAGTAAAAAAGCTAATGCAGATACTTTGTTCCCTCTGTGGGCAGTAACACCGATCAGTTTCGAGAGGCCAATGTTTCATCAGACAATAGGCTCCCAGGATAAAACCTTTTTATGAGGCTTCTGCTCACATGTTTGTACTCTGCAGGTACGCTGTCCTGCATGAGGACAGCTGTCACATGACTGCGGATTTTAAATGCAGGTGAA
The DNA here is from genome assembly GCA_903066825.1 of Alfaro cultratus. Classification (NCBI taxonomy): domain Eukaryota; kingdom Metazoa; phylum Chordata; class Actinopteri; order Cyprinodontiformes; family Poeciliidae; genus Alfaro; species Alfaro cultratus. Next base: position 23,594 of record CAEFZX010004128.1, on the reverse strand, counting down.
ATCTGATTCTGGGATCAAATAAAATATTTTATTTTATTTGGTGCTTTGATTGCAGATCTAAAGGCTCATACTGATTTCCAGGTTTAATATTTTTCAGTTTAAACTGATGCCTGCTAATAATTTAAATAATAAAACTCTTACAGACTCGATTCTCACGTTACCCAGTGTGTTTCAGCTGATGTAGTTGACTGCTGCCTATTCGCAGCTACGTTTTTATGGGTTTTCCTTTAAAAAAAAAAAACACTTTTTTTTTTTTAATCACCAAATAGTAATTTTGTTTTTGTATTTGAAAAACAAAAAGTGTATCTTTGGAAGTTAGGTGCAATACTGCTTAACATGCTATTAAAAAACATTTCCGGTGGAACCTGACTCCAAATTATTTGCAGAAAATTGTCTTATTTGCAGATTTTGTAGAGCATATGCAAAATACTCCAAAGATTATGCAGCTTTGGAAGGTGATGAACCAAATCTCAATGCTGCTTGGCACGCTTCTGTTACTAAAACAGTGTGAATAGTTGTGCAAAATTAAGATATATTTGGTGTTTTAACCATTAAAATTGGCATTGAACTTTTCATCAGCTAATCTATCTTTTACCAAATTTAAAGTTAAAATTTTTCACCTAAGTGCAGTTCAGTCTTCATTTAGCTTCAAACTTCTTTTTCCTAACTGTTTTTTTATGTTTTCTTCTCTAAGTTGGCCATGTGGCTGCACTTCTTGCAGTATTCATGCTTTCTCTCCATAATCTTTCATCTCTCTATTGTCTCCACTCTCACTTTTCATTAGCGGCTCTGCGTGAGGGCCAGTTGTTGTTGATTAGCAATCAGTGCATCTTTACCAGTTTTGTGCTCATGCTCTGAGGACAGCAGCTCTTTGTGCAGATGGAAATACTTGTTTGTGCATTTTATACAACACACATCCAATTATCCAAGCTGGTGTGCTGGTGGAAGCTGTTTTCATATTAGATCAGTTTTTAAAACCTTAATGTTTCAAAAACGAATTTATTAAAGGAATCAACTTCATTTTAACAACCAAACAGAGGAACAAATGTGCTTGATATTATTTCCATTTGCAGTGATTACCTTGAGAAAAAAACATGCAGTCATGATGCTTTATTAAGGCATCAGATACAGAAAACTGTTTGTGAGAACATTGCTGGATTATCAAGAACTCGAGGTGAAACGTTTCAGCAGTTGCCACCAGTGCAGAGGTTGTTCAATATACAGCTCTGGAGAAAAAATAAGAGAACACTTAAAATGATCAGTTTCTCTGATTTTACTCTTTATATTTATATGGTTGAGTAAACTGAACATTGTTCTTTTATTCTATGACATACTAACATGTCTAAACAATGTTTAACTCAGGAAGAGTTCAGAAATCAATATTTGGTGGAATGACCAGTAGGTCTTCAATGGGGCTCAATATAGAAGATCTGCATGAGTACATCTACATGCACAGTTAATGAAACACACTGACCAACATTTATGATTTGATTGATGATTTTGATGATGACAAAATGTAACGTTTATTGCTCGTTTCATAATTTGTGGTTGGTTTTATGATATAAAGGAATTTCAGCTACCTTGTTTCTGAAAAGTGCCACACAAATAATGTTGAATTAACTTAAAGGATGCAAACTGTATATATTGACTGTTCACATTAATTTCTGATCTTCTCTAAACATTTGCTGTGTATGATTTCAGCTTTTCCACTGTATTTCAGAAACATGAAAACATGGTGTGTGTTTCCTGTCATGTGACTCTGGGTGCCAGGTTGCTTCCCTCTGGGTGGCCTCTGTAACGCTGCGGTAGGCGAGCTGGAGGCGGCGAGATGGAGGAGGAAAACGGGCAGAGGGAGGAAGTGATTGAGTGAATTTCTCCTTCCTCCTGCAGAGTAACATCAGGAGAGGTTGTTGAAAATAAATGATGTTAATGAAGAGTTGAATCTCTCTGAGAAATGATTAGTTGGCTGCTTTTAATGTTTGACTTTTTGCTTTTTTTCTAAGAAGCTCAAAGCGTTAACTCGTAGTCGATCTTGCGAGCAGTAATGAGAAACATCCAGATGTAAAAATGAACATTTAGTGATCCTTCTTCTGCCTGTCATGCAGCCCTCAGATTTTCACTCCATTTGTGAAGCACTCTTTATGGAAAAAAGATGTATCCACTTGAAAATAAAATAACTGAGAAACCTCAGTGTTACTGGAAACTGTTGCCTTTGTTGCAAAATGCTTCACATAACTTTGAAGTCATTATTCCTATTTTTATATCCTTTTTTCTACACATTTCCAGTAAAACTTGTAAGGTTGTGAAAGCTTTAACAGGAAGGATTTACACAGAAAGTTCCTGTCCCTGCAAGATTGTTATATAAATCCATGTGAATTAATGTTTTTTTTTTTTTTTTAACAGGTTTGCATTTATTGGATGCAATCCATAATTAGAAAAAATTGTTATTATTATTATTATTATTATTATTATTATTATTATTATTATTATTATTATAAATTCATCCGTACTAATATTTAGTTGCATGTCCCTTAGCAAGTCACTCCTTAAACACACCTTTTGCAGCTTCTCAACTTATGAGAAGCTGTATATTTAAAAGTAGATCAATCAATCAATCAATCAATCAATCAATCAATCAATCAATCAATCAATCAATCAATCAAGTTTATTTCCATAGCATATTTCAGCAACAAGACAGGGAAAGTGCTTTACATCATAAAAACACTAAAATCAATAATTGAAACTTTACATTTTGCCATGTCCCATCATTACACATAAAAATGTTGGTCAATGTTTCATTTCTAATGATTCAAAGCAACCAGAACCAGAAGATCAGAGAGGTCTGGAAATCTGATCCAGCAGCAGCAGATCCATAATTTGTTCAGTAATTTGTAAACTACCAACAGTATTTTAAAGTCTATTCTCTCAGTGGAAGGACTGTAGAACTGGGTCATGCGCTCTACCTTCCTGGTTTTAGTCAGAACGCCAGCAGCAGCGTTCTGGATCAGCTTCAGCTGGATGATTGATTTAGATTCTGTTGCAGTAATCAATGCAACTAAAGCTAAAAGCATGGATGAGTTTCTCTAGATCTCGTTGTGACATCAGTCCTTTAATCCTAGAAATGTTCTTCAGGTGATTGAAGGCCGACTTTGTAACTGTCTTTATGTGGCTCTGAAGGTTCAGGTCTGAGTCCATCATTACACCCAGATTTCAGGCCTGATCTCTGGTTTCCAGCTATAACAACTGAAGCTCATCGTTCCTGTTTAGGTCCAAAGATAATCACTTCAGTTTTGTTTCAATACATGATCCAATATTAGTGATTCTGACCATGTGTGAATTAGAGAGATCAGTACCTTCTAACTTATGCCTTCTGTTGTCATTCTGCAAGTCATTCTTCTCAGGAAAACGATCCGTTTGAATCAATCATAAAAAGCCCCAAACTGGTGACTCATGCTATTGCTGTATGACATCTTTGGATTAGAGCGGTGGATAAAGAGACGCCTGATGTCTGGAGCCATGGCCGTACGCACAATCTGCTTCCATGTAGTTGAGATGTATGAGTATGCACCGACTGACAGTTGATTCATCAGTCCTGCAGCCGTCATGCATATGCTAATTCAGCCTTGAGGGAAGCAAAAAAAAAGAAACTTTCTGAGTAAAACCGGGCTTTGGTTTTAAGACTGCAGCAGGAGAAGGAACGTTATTCTTTGCAGGTGAAATGCAAACTTTTTCAGAGAAAAAAATATTTTAAAAATTAAAAAATTTAAAGAAAAGTGCTGGATGCCCTTGTTTAAGGTGATAAATGAGTAGCTTGATTCTCATGTAGGACCTTTGCATCTCAACATTTCTTCTAAAAACAAATGTTTTTCACTTTCAACACTTTAGGTGTTGAAAGTGAAAATATTTTGTTCTGTATATAAACTTTTTTTCCAGCTCAGAGCCGCTAAAGATGCCTAAATTTTATTGGTCATTAACATTTGAGTAATAAAAAAAGCTCCTTTGTGTTCCCAAATCTTGTGACGATCGGTGTCCGAGGTTTTGGTGTCAGGGCCGCAGACAAGCCGGAGCCGTCCGTGGTAATTACCATAGATCATGCTGTGCTTCACAGGCTCAGGCAGTCTGATGACTAGCGGGAAAAGTCCAATTAATTTCCTTGTCATTGTTTCCATCTGCTCCTGCTGCTCTTTAACTGAGCCGCTTTCAGATTTATGTCACTACGCCGCCGCAGCTTCGCTTGTTTGTTGGAGGTAAATGTTACTGCTTGGCTTGTAAACAGTCTTTGAATTTCCTCCTTGACCGATTCGCATGCGTCTTTTTCATCATTGTCTATAAGCTGTTTTTGTTTTTTCTATGTTGTGTTGGAATACATTGCACTTGTTTTCTAATCTTACGGAAGCTGAATGTTTCAAAACGTAGTTGCTTTAATAAAAATCTAAGCTTTTGTATGAGATAAAAAGCAAGAAAATATCCTAAGCTTAGAGGCAGGTTGAGCCATTTCTTTAAATTATAATTATAGGATCGTCAGCTGCAGCATAACTCTGACCATCTTAAAAAATAAACTGATTGCTTTTCTCGCTGTTACCTACCTCTGACCATGTTTAGTTTCCTCTAACTTTCCCAGATGTATTCTAAAGTACTCATTTATCTGGCTTTTTTGTAACCTTTCAGTTGAATAAAGTTTGAAATCTGTGCTAAAGTTTTGGTTATCAACTGCTAATATTCGTGCTCCTATTTTGAAGTGGGTGAAGATGTTTACGCAGCAGTTCTGTTTCCTCTCCTCACGTTCTCTTATTTTTTTATTTCAAACAAGAAACCTACAGGAAAAAAGTAGAGAAGAAGATATAAGTATGATGTAGATCATCTGAATAATAATGTCAAAATTAAATTGGTGCTTGAGGGTCGAAGTCTTTCAGTGGCCGATACAATTTTCATTTAAATTAGCGGTTTAGCATTAGCTTCCACTGAATACTGTTGGTGTAATGCTTTAGCGTTATTAGATCTAATGTTTCAGTGCTTTAGCGTTATTGCAACTGACCTTTTAGAGGATATAAACTGACAAATAGCTAAAAAATATACAGCTTTTAGAACCACACCACTGTTTTAATGTCAAAAGTTAAAAAAAAAAAAAAAAAAACTGCTGAAATCTATGATTGTTGCTATAAAACAGTTTTAGGTAAAGAACCAAGAACCTTTGAAGACATTTTAAAGAACCACTCGTGCCACTGGATCTGCAGGTTGCAGACATTTGGTTTAGGGTTCAGGCACTTCTCCTCTGCATTGATGAGGGAGGAACATGCGTTCATTCAGGATGCCTCCAAGGGGTTTTCCTGCCATTGGGAGAATACCCAGGACTCGCTGGCAAGACAAAATATTGAATTGAATGGCTTAGAAACCACACAAAGTAGCTGGAAATGTTATATTTTTGATTTTCTTTTTAGGAAATGTTGGCTCTTCAACCCAATTTCAGGCAGTGGAAGATTATGAATGGATGGATTATTGACAGAAAAAGAAATAATGGAAAGTTTAAAGTTTTTCTGTTTATTTGGATTTGCAGAAGTTAATTTGGGTTATAGATTGTCTTGAAGCTGAGCATTTTCAAATCTTGGGTGCATTTTTGAAAATTACTCTGAAGAACTTGAGGGTAAAAGGACAGGAAAAGAAGGGGAGGGTGGGCTTTACAAAATTAATTAATCAGTTCAAGTATTGCATACTTCAGCAACATTGATTGGGCTTAAATATATTAAATAATTCTGTGACGATGAGCTCAGTTAATCACATTACAGCAGGGGTTTCCAAAGTCAGTCCTCAAGGGCCGGCATCCTTCATGCTTTAGCTCTCTCCCTGGTTCAACACCCGGGAAGTAGCTGCCGCCTCAGCATGTCAATGTTCTGCAGAGGCCTGCTAATGCCTAGAAAGTCTGGCTTGTTTGGAGAAGTTTGAATTAGCAATCGAACGCTGATGTAAACCAAAAAAGCTAACTCTGGTGCGCCTAAAAACCTGTCTGGGTTTGGTTGAAGTGAACTCTGGTGCTGTTTGAATGCATATTTGAACACCAAGCAGACTGCAGCAGGAAGCGGACTGTAGAGCAGGGAATTCTGGGTAAATACAACCAAAACAAATGTGCCAACCTAGTGCCAGCTGGATAAATGGCTTGTGGTCTTTAGCCAAAGACAAAAGAGAAATCCTACAACCACTTAAAGCCACTCCATTTTTGCTTACATTTGGTGAAGAAGGAAGTTGCACTCAGTGTCTTCTGAGGTTTTTTGTGTTGTTTCCTGTAGCGGTTCTTGGTGCAGCGCCCCCACAGGCGAGGAGGGGAACAGATTTTTCAAAGACTTTTTGATCTTTTGACCCAGAAAGAGAAAATGTTGGAAAATGCAACAAATATTGAAGTTTTGGTTCCCAATCGAACCAAATCTACTGAACTATCAAGTGTGAAGTCAAGTTTATCTATATAGCCTTGCCGAGCGCGTTAAATTTTGTCTACTGACGTTGTAAAAATAATCAAGCAAATAGACATCAAGTATGTTGATCAATATTTCTGTTTTTATGAGTCAAAGGTAACTAAGCAGGTGGGTTTCAAGCCTTGATATAAAGGAACTCAGTCTTTTGGCTCTTTTGCAGTTTTCTGGATGCTGCAACACAAGTCCTTTAAGCCCAGAAATGCTCTTCAGGTAAAAGAAAGGCTCAGGTCAGAGTCCGACACCGGGATTTCAGTCTGATCTTTAGTTTCCAGCTGTAATAACTGAAGCTGTGAGTTGACTCTAGATCGTTCCTTTGTAGGTCCAAAGATAATAACTTTAGTTTTGTTTCTGTTCATTTGGAAAAAGTTATGACACATGTGCACATTTATCTGCTCTAAGCGTCCTTCAGAGCTTAGACGTGTTTGGAGTCACATTGTAAAGTAGAGCTGTGCATCATCTGTGTATTTCTGGTAGCTAATCTTATTTCTTGTATTATCCTGAGCCAGTGGGAGCATATAAATATTAAACAGGAGGGTTTCTATTAATATCTCCATGCTCCCACCTTTTGGGATGAAAACACTCTAAAACATGCAGGTTATTCACACAATTCAAGCACAAAATGTTCATTCATGTTTATTTTCTGTTGCTTGTACTTTCTAGCCCCGCCCACTCCCATCGCTCCCCCTGAACTCCTCGCCGTTGGCGCCACCTACCTGTGGATCAAACCCAACGCCAACAGCATCATCGGAGATGGGCCGATCATCCTGAAGGAGGTGGAGTACCGCACCACTACAGGAAACTGGGCTGAGACCCATGTGGTTGACGCCCCCACCTACAAGTTATGGCATCTGGACCCAGATGTGGAGTATGAGATCAAGGTTCTGCTGTCCAGACCTGGTGAAGGGGGGACTGGGCCGCCGGGGCCGCCGCTGATAACCAGGACCAAATGTGCAGGTGAGTGGAGACGACTTCCACGGCTTCGCTGGTTTGTTTTCTCAGCTGTTTTGAATGGGAATGGGAATGGTAGTTATTGATTGAACCAACATCTGAACAATGTGATGGGATGAGTGGGACAATGAAAAGAAGAACGAAGCTTTCCCCTCAGGAATGGCAGCATGAATCACAGCTGATGATAATTGTGACGCCTCAGAGATGGAGGAGAGCTGGAGTGCTTCGGTTGGAGGAGGAGAGGTTGTTGGAGGTTAGTTGGGGGCAATCATGGCCGATAATGAGGATCCCAGTGGGCGTGTAAGGACACAACAAGTGACAGTTCATTTGATTAAGTGACAACCCATCAGGTCTGTGACGGCCTGACGGGGTCTTCGTGTGTGTGTGTGTGTGTGTGTGTGTGTGTGTGTGCGTGTGTGTGTGTGCGTGTGTGTGTGTGTGTGTGTGTGTTGGGGGACTTGGCGGGGAGCAGAGTAACTCAGCGGTTGGCTGCCATCACCAATCATGGTGCTACTTCTGCTGCTACCAGACTATTAGCTTCATTTCCATGTTTTCCTTTTAACATATTTGAAATTTTACGTGTTGATCTACAACTGTTTTTATTCTTTCACATTCCTTCTTGGTTTCATTTTTCTTCTTCTGTCATTCTCTGATTCCTCTTTTTTCTCCCCATATTTCTCTCCTATTGATTCTGTTTCAGATTTCATTTAGTGTTACTCTCCCCACCTCTGTTGGTCGGTCGAGTTTCACAAATTTGAAAGTACAGCTGGATGGTTTTAGTGCAAAGTTTGATGAGTTAGGGCTTTGCATTTATTTGTGCACAGTGTACTTCCTGTTATCTCTTAACAGCGACAGCTCGCTGAGAATTCAGTGTTACAAAGAAGATGCTTGCTCTGTTGCTATTGATGAGTGGAACCTCTTCATTATCTCTAGTCAGTTAAGAAAACAAGCTATGGTCTCTTTGACGACATTTCTGTAAATGGAATAATCTGAAGTGATCCAGTTGCAGTGCTTATCTGGTCATGGTGGTTCTTATCATCATTTCTTTGCAGTTCTACAGCCACAATGCCGTTTTTTCATTGCACCAACTCAAGAAGTAAGGGCTTGCTGATGAGCAGATCAACAACCAATCACAGTGCTGTGAGCATTTTCTTAATGTTTGGTTTTTGATTTAATTCCAGAAAAGAAGATAAAAAAAAATCACTTCAGCATTGATAAAATGTTGGATTAGCATCAAAATAAGACTCGCTTTGCCTTATTTATTTAATAAGCTAGGACTAATATATCCTTTTGTTGTATTGACCTTTGCGAAGATCACTTTTATTATGTGTTTCAAGCAAAGTTACTAAAAAACATAAAATAATACATTTTTAAAAGTACTTTTATGGTAGAAGTGAGTTTTCAAATGGATGTTTTGAGTGTAGGTGTGTATGAAAATGAAACATCTCTTCTTGACTTTTATGTTGTTTTACACCCATATCAGTTTTTCACAGTTTCATTCTTTCCAACTAAACTTCCTTTAATCTTGCATTTATTTTCACTTACAAAGCATTTTTAGTATTTTTTGTCTTTCCTGCTCTGTTCACATCTTTTAGCATTACCTTTTGTTTTTGTATATTGAAGAAAAAATAAATATTTCCCCTGAGAACCATTAAGGTGTTCTGAAAGGGCCATTATTTTGCTACGTGACTCTTTAATTTTTCATCTAACATAACATGAGCAGGCATAAATAATTCATTTGTTTATGCCACCTTTTCTTTGCTTATTTCATGTCATTTTTATTACTATGTTCCATTTATAAAAGTAGTCCAAAGTATACAAATAGACCAGTCACAATAACAAATTTTGCTGGACAATAAATTGACCCTGAAGTTATTGCGATAAACAATAATATTGTTAATTTGAAGTTTGTAAATAAAATTGTCCTTCAAAAAATTGGGTAGTTTAGACCAAAACACCAGACTGAAGACTTTCTCCATCCAGTTTAAGGTATGGAGAGAAAAAAGAGAATAATTGAGCTTGTTTTATTTATCATGTTTAATAAATAAAATAATTAATTGATTTATTGCTTATTGTGACAGGCCCTCACTTATTTGACATTTAAGAACTTATTTTAACCTCTAAATGAAGACAGTAAGATTAATTAACACATACTTTATTGTCCCAGCCTCCTGTTTTGATATTTTGTTGCTTTCAAACTACTCAAACTTCCCTTTGCAGGTGGAAAACTTGAGTCTCAAATCACAGAGTAGGTTGTGCAGTTGGTGCAGTTTTTTCAGCAGATGAGCAGATGTCTCCTTCTGAACATGAGGTCTGAACTTGAATACTCCTTACCTTAAAATTAAAGTGAGCCAGGCAAAATCTAATAAATAAAATATGACTTGAAACATTTGGACAGAAGTGTGTGGTGTGAGAGGAAAAGGAGGAAAAGATGTGGTTGATGTGAAGTGAAACAGAACAGAGATGGTGGTCATTTCTGTTTGTGTGGAAAGTGTACTAGAGAGAAACATGTGTTTCTCTGCTTGTGGCTCGATGTTGAGCTGTCACAACCCTTCACAGGGTGTGTGTGTGTGTGTGTGTGTGTGTGTGTGTATGTGTGTGTGTGTGTGTGTGTGATGGGATTGAAGCAGGCAGGTATGACAGATGTTCAAAAGCCTGCTGGCTACTGGCGTAGCGGCTGTGTGTGGGCTGCTGTGCGTTTGTCTCCACACCTTCTGTGTTCACCTTTCTGTTCCAGTTAACATCTACAGCCCAGCTCGGGTCTCCCATCAAGCCCAGTAATCACGTTAAATACCACGACGTCTGCATTTCAGCTGTTTTCATTTCCGTGCTACAGCTGTCCTGATTATTAAGCAGGTCTGCAGGTACTTTTCATAATCTTATTAATCTATCTGGCTCTGCTGCATGCCTTCATGCTAATAGTCACTAAAATCAGTTCATCTGACCTCAATTTAACCACATGGATTCATATTTCTACACAAAGTCACACCAGGAGCTCGTCTGCTTTCCCAACAATCACAAGCTGCTTTTCCATTACAGATGTTCACAAAACTTCTTCGACATTCTGCTAACATAAAAAAACAACATAGTTTTATAATTGTGTTGCTGTAATTAAATAAGAAACACACTTAAAATTACATGTAAATAAGCTTTTTCACAAATGACTTTCAATGAGTCATTAAAAATCAAGGATGTAAGTATTTACAGTATTTTCTTACGTTATTAAACTTTGGAGTAAATCAGTAATTTCTGATTGAGAAGTTGATGCTGCTACGTCATGAATCAGCTGCGCTAAGATGAAACTTAAGGAGTTTGTGGAGTTTTTGTATTTCAAACGGCATAAAGTGCATTTTGCATCCCACTCTGGACTTTGTTTGGACCTTTTTTCTTTCCCATTCGGGGATATCTTCAGAGTTTAGTAGTAAGTAGTTACATTTACTCAATTTCATTTACTTGAGTAACTTTTGTGAAAAAAATTACTTTTAGGAGTAATTTTTATTATGCTGTATTTTTCACTTTTACTTGAGTAAAATTTCTGAATTTTTTACCTGCTGAATGAAAAACAAACATGTTTAGCTAAAAGTTCACCAGACAGACCTGCAGTTTTTATTAAAGTTTCATATGTTTTATATTGAAAGAAACTGATTTGGAAACATTTTCTTTTGCCTATTTTTTATTTTTTTACTTATATAAATTGTCATTTTTGTCCTTAAGATACCAAACCTTCCACTTAACTTTATATTTTGGTCCGTCTGATGATGTAATTTTTAAATATTACATGACTGACAATTTGATCAGTCCTTTTATAGACCTTTTTTCAAATACTTTTTTACTCTTACTTGAGTAACTTCTTGGATGCTACTTTTTACTTGAGAAAAATTATGTTGAAGTGGTTCTACTCTTGCTTGAGTAAAAGTTTTGGATACTCTGGATATTTCCACCATCTTTGTTTCTATTTATTCTGTATCAACTGGCTTTGCTTAAGGATGACCAGTGGCGCCCTCTGATGGATGGTGGCCAAACTACAACACTGAAAGATGATCTAAACAGAGGTTTAATTGGTTGGAACAAATTTTAATCACATAAACCAATAATTGACAAATAATCGCAAGTTGATTCATTGTTTGAATTGCTTTAATGGGATCTCAAATGGTAGCAGATTTTAGCCACTGTAACTGGGAATAATTTTTGGTGCAATTACAACTTTTGTTGTGTTTATATTGAACCCTCTTTACTCTGTTGCCTCTAAATAAATCATCTCAAGGAGTTTTTACAACAGTAGTCCTAGAGGCACCATTTGTTTTCAGCCATATCCACACAGATATTACCCATTATAGTGAGGGATTGCCAGACTCTTGGCGTGGGGAACGACATCAGTGCGGTGATATTCTTGCAGAATTGAACAAAAATTTGCTCTGGCTGTGTTTGATCCTGCAGCTGTTGTTGAAAATAGGATTCAGGTCATTTCATCAGAAAAGCGGATGCTCCAGTGAGTCCGCTGCCATCTTTAACCGCATGTCTCCTCTACCGTGGCACATTTCGGAAAACAAGTAGGCAAGCTCAAATGAACTCTTTTTTTTTTTTCCGCTCGGGGTGCTGAGAGTACACGGCCTTGATAATGATGGATTTTATCATGCACCCTCCCTCCTCCTCAGTTTCTCTAGCTCCTAACCTCCTACTCATCACTCTTCTCTTGCCTTTCAAGGCTTTCAAACAGTTCGTCACCCTGCCTCGATTTGGATAATTTCTCTCTCTTCCTGTAAACGACACTCAGTGGACCAGTTGTTCTCTCGCTCTTTTAGCACGGTGTGACCTTCATAGTTTTTTGCGCTCTGCCTTGGAGTTTAAATGAGATTCTGTCTCCTCAGTTCATCCCAGCAGATCCATACCTCTTAAATCAGAGATGACGCCTTGTGCCAGAGATCTCATCAATGCACAAAATTCAAGAGCTTGAATTTAGTTTTTGTCCCCCACCTTCTGCTTTATATCTCTACTCAAGCCTATCTCACCGAGTCGATTTGAACGTGAGCAGTATTGTTTTAATAATGAATTGAATCTTGGTTTCCAGAGATTTGAGATTGAAAAGTATTAATGTGGCTACAGGAAATGGCTTTCCATCTTGTTTTAGAGGTTAGAGGAAACACCAGTAAATCATTTACACCTTTGTACAATTTTTGGATAATAACTAAACTGAAATAAATGACTAATGGATAATAAAAGAGCAGGACCTAATAAGATCAATAATAAAAAGTCATCAAACTAATATGCAGTCATGAGTCATCATCAAAGTTATCAATGCACATCAGATATGTTCGCCAATGTTCCAGTTACTGTGGTTCAAAAGGAACAGAAGGGTTTTCATACTTAAGTTAAAGGAACTCGTTTTAAGCTATTTGTATTTACATTTATGCATTTTTTAAAAAATTTATCTACTTTTTTTTTGTGCTAAATTTAATTTAACTTTTCACCCTGAATGTTGACTGTGAGAGGGTGGTGTTCAATGCCTGTTTGAATGTAGGTTTTCTATATTTCATCTTATGCAAAACCTCCAAAAAAAATATTGTAAAAAAAGTTTTAAAAAGTTGTTTCCATCTATCTCTATAAATATTCCTCCACAAACTGCATCTTCATCTACCTTCCCCAGTCGCTTTCCTCCCACCTTCCTCTCCTCCTTATAAATTAAATATTTTTATGTGGAGGACGATAATGTAACAGTTGGCTAATATGTTACCTTATAAATGAGCTTTAAATCCATCTGGAGTCTGTAAATCTTTCTTTAGTATCTCTTCTTTGAATTTTCCTGTCTTCGTTATTGGAAGGTGATGCTAATGTGAGCGCTGGCTAATGCCCCACTCTGTTAAGACTCAATTCACCTGAGGTTATAAACTACATTCCAGCATCTTCTTCCACCTCTCCGCGTCTGGCACGTTTCTTATAAAGTATCTTTATGTGAAGGATGGTAATGTGAGTGTTGGCTAACGCGTTACTCCATAAAAATGGATTTTTAATTCACCTGCTGGGTATATACGGATTTGGCTGACACGACTTCTTCGTCATTCTGCCAAGCCAAGCAGGATGGAAGCACTTAAGAGAGTACATCCTTTCTACATCCAACTGTTCAGAGATGGTTTATTTAGGGACACATTAAATAAGACTGGGCCCATCAAATATTTCCGTAAATAAGCTGGCTGGGTTGAAAATCAGATGTCACAAGTCTGAGCCGCAAATTGCAGCTACCTGTTGATGCCGTGCTGTAAATCGGAGAGGATACATTTGCCGACTGCGTGTATTTCCTGGACTCTATCAGTAAAACTGCTACATTGCCCTTGATTTCACAACCATTTGCACAAATGCTCTTTCAGTTTGTGCTTGGATCTCTCAGACATTGCTAGCATACTCTGCATTTTCTTCCTGGATGGTTCTGGTTAAAGTTGCCTATCAGAGGCCTGGGAGCTAATTTGGAGGAAAGACTGCTGTTTTCTGGACAAAGATTTTGGAGGTTGTTTCAGTGGGAGCCTCTCTGTGAGGCTTTGACTTCTCAGAATATTTCTCCTTCCCATCTGAGCTCTTTGTATTTCTTGACCTTCCTCTTTTCCTTCTTTCTGATATTGCTATCACTTCCTAATTCCTGTGTTTGTCACTGCCACCTACATTACAATCAACTACCTCCTTGGGCCTTACAGTTTGCCTTTGCGCAGTGATTCGCTTACTTCACACCAGCACACCAATACCAGAGCTAATTATTCATTTCACACTTTTGGTAACTTTTAAAATGTTTGGCATACATAATTTCCCCTAAATTAATTTTCCCAGATACATTTTGATTGTAGAAAACTTGTTGTAATTTCCGAAAGACTTTATTTTTATTTCTAATTTCGTTGGATGTTAAGCTTTTGCTAATGTCTGCTAATTTATTTTTAACTCTTTTACTTACTTTTAAAACATTTAACGCACTTTGCTAAATAAAATTTTGAGACAAAATTGTAAGTTCTCATTTACTTGTCTGTTTTGTAAAACTTTCAGTCGATTAAAGTTAAGCATCTGAATTGAAGTTTTGTTTATTGATGACGGTTGTAAAGATGAACTGATTGTGCATTTAATAGAAAACCTTTTGAATAAACTGAGTTCTGCATATCTGCTCCTCTCTCTTCATGGTAAAATGGAGTTCCTCTGTGGCAGTTTTTCTTTTTCTCACTTTAGTGCAGTTTAATCTTTATAGTATTAAGCAGAAGCTGCACTCAATTGTCTTTTGTCTGACTGAACTTGAGCTGAACTTGATTGTTTTATTTGTGAAATCCCCTCAGTTGACGTTTTGGAGATTAGCTCTATATGAAGAAAATAAATTGCGAGAGTTGCTGTATTCCCTCAAAGATAGATTTCCAGCAATCTAATTATCTGTAAAACTTGTTAATCCATTTTTATCATTTGTTATATTCAAGCTTTTTTGGCTAGAAATAAAAAAAGGAACATGTGCTTGATTTTATGAGAGTGCTGTTATTAAAGGTTAAGATTTTACCCTGTAAATGATGTGTTTTCTGTGCTGCTGTTTCTTCTTGCCCTTCCTTTGGGCCTCTTCTCACCTGTTTGCAGCTCTTTGACAAAAAGCAGAAGCTGAACATCTTGAACTAGAACATCTTTTCATCACGTAAATGAGGTTAGTGTGAAGAAGCCTTTTATTTGTCAGGGGGTTTGACTCAAACATGTTAAGAGCAACCACTTATATGAAAAATACAAAGAGGCTGAATGCGTTTCCAAACCCTGGAGTTGTGAGTTGAAGAGCTGTTTCCTTGCTGCATAGTCAGAACCCTTATTTAATTTTTAGCTTCCAGCTTGTATACTGTGAACTGTTGCGAAGCATCTTATAATTTTTTTCTTTTTGCTGTGTAAAGTAACCTTGACTTTACTTACTGTGTGATGCAGATTTCTTACGGTCCTTTGAGTTTCCTCTCACTTTAGTTCCAGTTATCACTTCAGGTTATTTTATGTTTTGTAATTTTCACAAATCAGCATTTCCCTTTTCAGACGTTAAAACCAGCAACCACCCACCGAGTGCCTTACGCCCAGCATGAAGTCGTCTTTTGAATTTCTGCTGAAATCTTGTCACCCTCTCAGTGTACTTTCCATGTGGCAACTGAAAAACCTTCTTCCTTAACAACTGAAGTCAGATTGATGGACATATGCCACTTACCACACTGCTCATTGACAAAACACTTGACATGGGTATTGTTTGGAGGCTTCCAGGCAGAAAACAACTTCCAAATTAACTTTTTGAAACACATTGTTCTCAAAGATCCAGAAAACTTAATGTAATCTCATAAGGAGTTTTTGACTTAAATTTTAGCTTGTTGTGAATTGAAATAATTACAAGGGCAAATATAATTTTTAAGCATTAGCTTGTGTGTAAATACTGTGGTAGCATAGTGCTTTAGCATTAATGTTAGCGTTGGTGGAACTAATGTTATGATTAGCGCTGTAGGGTTAGCACAGCTAACTTTGTACTTAGGCGTATTCACCACTGGTGAAAGAAAAATCTCAGCTACTGGTTGAAATGAGAGTTTGAAAAAACAACTAAAACTTCAAAACAATGTGTCATAAACCATGAACTGCACTTTAACTAAACCCCACAGTTCTGCTTCAAACATCCATTATCTATTGACCTAAGTCTGCAGTTTTCAGAATGTGAATCATATTTCTTAGGTTTAGCCAATGTCAGAGAGCGTTGTATATTCCTAAAGATGCTCATATTTATGTTCTTCCACTGTATTTTGTGGTCTTTGGGTTATTGCAGATGTGAATCCTTGTGTCTGCACACACAGACGGTGCCACATCAGGTGAATACAAAGCAATCCTGGAATTAAATTAGAAAAGCACAGCTGTGCCTCGTTCATAATTCCTCCTAAAACAGCAGAAAAGACTTCCTTTGTTAGATTTAGACTCTCTAGACAATATCATCCATCTGCCTTCTGTCACATCTGATTTCTTAGCAGCTGAGGAAATTCAAATCTTCTCAATTTACTTTGTTAATGCAGTACACAGATTGATAGTCGTTTTCTGGACCTTCTGGGTTCAGTTACTGTTAGTGCAGAATGTTTTGTTTCCCTGTTTCAAGTTAAAATACTTTAGTTGACTTGAAATAAGACAAACCTATTTTCAACAATATGTAGGAGCTTCTTTTTAGTCCATAATTCCTTAATATGACAATCAAGATAACAATAAAGCCAAAACACAGTTGTGAAAAACCCTTTAAATGCTTTGGATCTACAACATTTTACAAATCCAGCTTCTACAAAGTCCTATTTTGTTAGTTTTAATAAAATCTGGCACATTTAGTTTATTATTGAGTAGGTCAAATAAAAAGCACAAGAAATTGTATTTGTAAATCTTGAAAATGCTGCAAAAACAAAAAAGTAACTAAAACAATTGTTTTTGTTTCAAGTGCAACTAAAACAAGCATCTTTTTAGCTATTTTTACTGGCTTGATTTAATTATTGAAGTCTAAGAAAAAGTTATTGTTATTTCTCATATAACATGGAAATAATGTTCTGTTAAAAGTGAAATTATCTGCCAGTTGAAATACTTCTCTATTAAATCAATATTAAGGAGTCATTGACTTAAAACAAGCTTCTATCTCTTGCAGAAAAGTTACTTTTAAGTTATTTGTTTCTTATTTCAAGTGTACTAAGATATTTGCAATAGAAACTGGACCAAAATTACTTTGTAATTTTCTGTGTTTTTGCATTTTACAAGAGAAAAGAGCTTTCACTGTGTCTTTTTTTTTGTAGTTTTGGCTTTTGGTTGAGAGTTCTGGCTGTCATCAGTTAACTAGTAGATATTTTTCCAACACTGGTCAGACACCACAGCTCTATTTATTGATTCAGCTCTTGTGCCGACGTGGCTGACATTCAGACTCTGGGGGAAAAATGAGAAAAAGTAATGATTTTTCTGTCTGAAGCTCTGCTGATTCATTCAGAAAACTTTGTAAAACGTTCACACGGCTTGGGTCCAGCAGTAATTCTGAAAGCTGAATGGCTTTAATTACAAAATGTAATGACTGTCCTGCTGTCCTGGGCCAGGTTTCACCCTGCAGAGCTGCAGGTTGTCAGGCAGACAGTCAGGAGACACTTGCCAGGTCATGTTAGAAAGAGCATACTTTCTAACATGCTCTTGTTAAGATACAATCTCTCAAATGACTGAAGTATTGAGAGTATTGATACTTGGATTGAATTGATCTTAGAGCATAAAGGTCTGGTATCGGAAGTATCGATATTTCAGTATTGATCCGCACATCACTACAACATAGAACCAAGACATTTGATTAGTCATCCTGTTTTCCTGTTGGTCCTATATTTGTCCAGATTAATAAATTTGTTCATGCTTCTTATGTTTTAAGCTTCCTGGAAGCAGGTTGGTCTTCATTCACAAATCAAAGGTTTTCCAAAGTTAAACTCACTGCTGGAATATAAAATATGTGTTCTGGCTTGTTTTCATCTTCAAGTTCTCATCTTCTCATCATGAGATCAATCAAGTCAATGAGACCTGGGACAGGCGGTGAATACCAGATCACCTCTGAATCGCCATGGAAATACAGCATCAGCAGACTGATGGCACGTTCCTCATTATCAGCTGCTGAGATGCCCTTGAGCAGAGCATCTAACCTCTGTGCAATGGCCTCTGTTTTATGTGAATGTTTTCCTGAGGCTGTTTATTAGTCCAAACTCAACCTGTGGCGACTCTCCAGTTCAGAGCTCTGAGGGCCAAATCCAGCTTCAAACCGTGGTTGAAAAGGTCGGAGAGAAACAGTTTGAAAATATGTTTTCAGATGTTTCAGCACTGCAAACAGTGCTCCCCATGTTATTTAGGTTTTTTTTTCTATTGCAAATATCTTATTACTCTTGAAATAAGTCACAGTAACTCACAAGTAACCTTTCAGGAAGATACAGGATCTTGTTTTAGGTGAATAACTCCTTAATATTGACAAAATTTTATTATCTTCACTGCCAGATTATTTCTCTTACAACATGGGAAAAATGTCTTATAAGTGAAATAATAAACTGGAATTTTTTTCATCAATATTAAAGAATTGTTGACTTAAAACAAGCTTGTGGAAAAGTTAGTTGAAAGTTAATTTTGTCTTAAATGTACTAAGATATTTGTTCTGGAATTTTGACAAAAATACTTAAGATTTTGTGTTTTGCAGTGAATCCACTGACCACACTCCAAAAACACAAACATACCATGTATGTTTGGTCCAGTTTCTAGTTAAAATATCTTAATACATTAGAAACAAGAAAAATTAAATTACAAGTAACTTTTCCGCAAGATATAAGAGCTTGTTTTAAGTCAATAGTTCCATAATTATTTGATAATATAGATAAGAAAAGTACTAGTTTCACTGGGAGATTATTTCACTTATAGAAACACATTTTTCCTATAAGAACTGTGAAGTGCACAATTCAGAGACTGAGGTCCAGACAAAAGTCAGGGAGCAAAATCATCTTTTTACTATTATTTCCTTTTAAAATCAGCAGAATAAATTTCCCAGAAGGCCACAGAAGTACAAACTCTACTCAAAGTCTACCTGGATACACCACCAACTCTAAGACTCTTCCTAGTAACAGGCCTCTATTCTGAGATTGGTGTTACATGCGTGTCATGGTGCAGCAGAGGGGAGTAAAGACGTGTGAAGTCTGTTTGAGAGACGAAGTGAGAACTACTTAAAAACCAGCGCCAGACTCTAAAAACTCTAAAGAAACTGAGATTATTCAGCACAAAGATACATCACACATTGGTTCACAAAAACAAATTAAACCCCTTAAGATGAGCGTATGTCCTTTTAATGCATGTAACTGTTGCTCTTTACCCATGTGACTCTTTTTGTGCCCAGACGTTGCATTAACATCCATCCTCACTTCTTTTGCTTTCTCAGCAGTGTAGTGGTTGTAATCAACACTTGAGAAAACTGTGAGCATGAAGGATGAGTAACACTTGGTGTGTGAGAGAGAGAGAGTGGCTTTGCTGGGGTGTTGGAAAGAGTTATTGATGCAAGTCAGAGGAACTTAAAAAATCAACTCAAGTAAAAATAAGCTTCATTAAGGCTTCGTCCAATATGGCCAATCTGTTAAGTTTAACGGAAGGTTTGTTTTTACTCTTTGCAGCTTTTTTTGTTTTATTTCTTTCATGAAGAACAAAAAAGAAAGATATTCAGCATTAAATCTGATTGTTTCCTCTTCTGTCAAAAATAAAACGTCCCAACATAATTTAGAGAATATGAAGGAAGTAAAAATCACTTCTGAACTTTGCTTGTTAAATAGTGGCACAGTATGTGATGTGTAGCTCATGATGGTTTGCATTCATGAAAATAGAAATTACTGTTGTGCTGAAGAGGGTTAGGGCCACTGGAAAAATTAGACAAAATTAACCTACAAGTAACTTTACAAGATAAAGGAGCTTGTTTGAAGTGAATAATTCCTGAAGATTGATTTAAAAAACGACCAGTTTCACTGGCAGATTATTTTACTCATGACAGGAAATTTCCCCATGCTGAAAGTTAAACAATCTGCTAATGGAACTAGTACTTTTTCACCTTTGTTAATGAATTATTGACTCTAAATGACATACATCTAGCTGAAAATATTCTTGTAAGTTAGTTTTGTCTTATATCAAGTGTACTTGATATTTGCAGTAGAAACCAGTCCAAGAATACTTGGGCCACACATTGTATTCCCCTGCTCTGAATAGTTTACAGATGCACACATCTATAAAAATGTGGTTTCACATGTGATTATAAATGCCAGATAAAAGTTTTAGGTTGCGAAATGAAAGAAGACCTTGCCTCAGACGCCATGTGACGCACTGCTAAAGATGTAAAGTTTGAGGAGGAAGTGAAGCGAGCACAACAGAAAAAGATTTGCTCTATTAGAAGAAAATGATTCCCGTTCCAACACACAGAAT
The DNA here is from genome assembly GCA_903066825.1 of Alfaro cultratus. Lineage (NCBI taxonomy): Eukaryota > Metazoa > Chordata > Actinopteri > Cyprinodontiformes > Poeciliidae > Alfaro > Alfaro cultratus. The sequence goes on along the minus strand of CAEFZX010004128.1, from coordinate 3,231 downwards.
GCTGCAGGGTTGTCCTTTTGTTGTGGAGCCATCAGAATCCAATTTCTCCTTCATTAGGCCCGGGTAGGAGGTAGTATGCAGCCACTAGGTAGCCAGGCTCGCCGCTGTCCCTGAGCACACACACACACACACACACACACACACACACACACACGCCGTTACAGAATCTAAACGCCTGTTATCTTCCCCACAAAGCTGTAACATCAATAAGAGCCCTGTAACAACACAGCTGACACACACAAACACGACCGCACACTCAGGAATAATTTTTTAGATGCGAGATGAGAGGGCCACAGCGGCGGACACACACATGCAGCAATCAGAGTCCAGTAATGAAACTCCCAGGTCCCTCTGGAGGAGAAATAACAAGGTCTCAGGCACTGAAAAGAGATCCATAGTTTGTCTTTAATTGACCTGATCTATTACTGCACATGATGGATGGATACACAACAAACACTCTCTCCTTTTAGATCCCCCCCCCTCTCTCTCTCTTTCTCCGCTGGGTGAAATTGCGCTGTGTCCAGTGAATCAAGCCAATCACTTTGACATGTTAGAAGTTCGCAACAGCTGCTGAGTGGATGGTGTTCACACATCAGCAGTAAGAGAAATGTAGACATATCTAGACGCGCTCGCTGGAAGAGGCAGTTTCACTGAGTTAAAACCTGCAGTAGTTGGTCAAGAGGGATGGAAGTGTACGGCCTGCGTGGCCGAATGGCAGCCGGGATGAAGCCCATTAAACGGAAGAGGTCCGACTTTAATTCCTGCTCTTTGGTAATTGGCCCATCGGGGCTGATTTGCATTGTTTCCATGGCAACAAGCTTGTTTCTCCATAAGTAAATGCAGCGGGAGGTCAGGAAAGCGGGAGTGGAGTCAGTGAGTTGTTTTGTGTCGGGAGAAGTCAAAGAGGACAAGAGGGAGAGGAGAAGTTCTGGTAAAAATCGCTTCATATTTTCAAGGTGTTTCTCTGAAGGACTGAACGGCGGACAATCAGCTCAGATTTATTTTTCCTCAGCATTAACTGGAAAGAGGATGAAGTGAAATACATTTTTTCCTCACCAAAGGCTAAACAATAAATTAATGTTGCATTGGAAGCATTTATAAAAACGATATATTATGGCAACTTAAAGACTGTTAATTAAAGAGCATTAACTAAAGCCAGAGTTTGTCTGCCTTGCTTTTTCTGAGACGTAAAATCAATGCTCTAATTTGGTGTAAGCACACCTCCAAGGGGATTTAAGACTCTGGACGGCTTTTCCATAATACGGCTGAAATCAGAAGTTTACATAAACTGCATAGAAATCTCTCTAAATCAGACTAAGCTTCTCATTCCTTTAGCTGCTCACAGTAGTTTACTGGAGGTCTGGCCCGTTGCTCCAGGTTTGTACTGGCCCAGGTTTGTCAGCCGCCTCACTCTCACAGACCTTTTCAAATTTTAATTTTCTATAGGATTCAGATCAGGGCTTTGATGGCAACGCAAAACATTGACTTTGTTGTCCATAAGCCACTTTCTAACCCCTTGAGGGGTATCATCCATCTGAAAGCCAATCTGTCCCCAAACTTTAACTTCCTGTCTGACGTCTTTAGATGCTACTTCAATACCACCTAATTTGTGAAGCGCACCAGTCCGTCCTCCAGCAAAACAGCCTCACAACATGATACTGCTATGCTCATACTTCACAGTTGGGATGGTTTACCTGATTTACAAGCAAAAACGGTGTGGTTGTCAGTTCAGTCAGAGTTTTTTAACATCTGACAGACCAGTAGACTCAGTCTGAATGGGAACTAAAGTTGCAACATTTGTTACATTTCCAGCTGCACTTTATCAAACTAATCAAACTCTTTGAGCAACCTGTTCCCCTCCTCGCCTGTGGGGGCGCTGCACCAAGAACCACTGAAGGAAACAAAAACAAAAACCTCTGAAGAAGATACTGAGCGCAGCTTCCTTATTCAAGAAATGTAAACAAAAATGGAGATGTTGGTCGTTGGAGGATTTCTCTTTTGTCTTTCAGAGCTAGCGCTAGGCTAGCACATTTGCTTTCGTTGTTTTTACCCAGAATGCTCTCTTCTCGTAGTTCGCTTTCTGTTTTTTGAGCGGTCTCTGCTCTACTTGGCATTCACATATGCATTCGAACCACATCAGACTTCACTTCAACCGAACCCAGAGCGAGGTTTACAGGTGAACCAGAGTTCAGCTTTTTGGTTCACATCAGATGAACTGGACTTTCTGGGTAAACGAGCGATTAATTAAAGCAGATTTAACAGTGTTGGTGTGAATGCACCCATACTACTAATTCAGTGCATTTTATTCTGGAAGAAGTTGAAATCCTTATAGATCCTTATAGACATCAGATCATGCACACATCACTGGATATTAGAGGTTAAAATATCAATAAAGCAATGCGATTTTTTGACAGGGTACACATTTTTAAACAAAGCCTTCATTAAACCATGGTAAGTAGTGAAATTTGTTAATGAAATTTGTCAGCATTACGGACACCAATTGGTCCATAACGTTGTAAGCATGGGCAAAAGTAAGAGGTTTGTCATATTGATTAAGAATTCATTATTCTGTGGATTTTTGTCAATGATAAATCATTACAAGATAAATAAGACCTGTAACATGTTTGTCCCTCAGAATGATTAACTGAAGGTGGGAAAACAGACGGAGGAAGAGACTCGTTGTAAGGAGTGCAAGTCTAAAAGCTTGAGCTTAGCAACGAGTTGACAGGGTAAAGATGGCGAGGTGGTGGAGGACAGATAAAAGCACAGATAAATGGAAGCTGGTTTTACTCGTTTAGTGACCAGGGAAGCTCGGAGCAACTTTGAGTTTTCTGGCGACTCGCTTCGTGTAAAAGCAGCGGAGGTGAACAGAGTGGTTTAAAGCTGAAAGCGGCATTTTCTGACACGGGAAGTCAACAGCATGGTGCGCCGAATTGGACAAGTGATGAAAAGTGGGCCAATTTTCATCACCTCTCCTGTTGTGAAAGTTTCATTTTCTCTTTGTGTTGCTGTGCAGAGAAGAAGGTTGGCTTGTGTTTACATAAAAAAAACCTGCACTTTTTCAAGCTGATATGACTGAAGGCAAAAAAGTGCGCTGCAGAAAAAGATTATTAGAAGATCCAGATTGAGCTTGAACGTGTGTTGGAATCTGGAATTACGGTGGCCGACAGGTGCAAATGCGCAGCAAAAGAGAAAACATGCAAACAAAAAAAAGACACGCGCACAAATTAA
>CAEFZX010004124.1:0-63670 GCA_903066825.1 Alfaro cultratus | reverse complement strand
TTAAGAGAAATGAAGCAACATTTTCTATAAGTTTCTTTTACTCAAAGCTCCTCAAGTGACTTTGATTTAGCTTCAAATTCTGTAACAAAAAAATCCTCCATTAAACAACTTTGTCTGAACTTTTTACATGTTAATGATAAAAGCATTTCTTTTTTAGCTGAAGATGCATCCTTTGCTACAAATGATTACACTTACAGTAGAGGGATATTTTATTGCATCTTACAAAACTAATTTGGTGTTTTATACCAAACTCATCTGAAGTTATGAGATCAATCTTAGGCTCATCTGAACAAAGCACATGATAATTTTTGATTATTATTATTATTCTCTCTTTTTTTATTTTTAGCAAATTGTACAAGTTTACATTTGTACTTTAAAGACAAAAGCAATTTTTCCCTAGCATCCTTCCTGAATAACTCGTTGGCATGCAGACGGTGGTTATTGATCATAATTAGGAGACTTAGCGGCCCAAGGATTGCAATCTTCTCCAGAGTGCCTGATCATAAGATAAATAAGGGTCTTTATCCAGTCTAGAATTAGGTGGTTAAATTGAATAGTCTTCTGGACCACACCGACTGACAGCAGATTGAGTCATGTGATCTACTGTTTCTTTCCTGCATGCTGGGAAACCTTTCATCTCAAATGTGGAAAATAAAGAGGGCAAGCTGAACTTAAAATAATGACACTTCATCATCTTGTTTTATAATTTATGACATGATGATAAAATATGACCAGCCCTCAGTCACTATGTGCTCCATCCCGCTGGTTGAGCGAGTGACACAATTCCACTTTTGTCAAGGGGTTGGCTAAGTGCTGTCACAAATCTGCAGCAGAGTTCCTCCCACCATGGAAAGGCCTGATTTCTCCTACGCATTTATCCAGAAGTCATCATCTGTCACAGCTCTGTGCGCCTGACTAATTTAATTTTATAAGCTGCCTAGTGTCCTCAGAGGAACAGTTGAACAGGAAGAGGACTGGATGTCGTAATCTCAAATTCAGGCCAATATTTCCGATAAACTCATTACGGGATTACATGAGGTAAAATTTGGAGTTTCTCATCTATTACCTCGGCGTGGTGATATAATCCGTGGTGTTATCTGGCTAACAAAGATAAATAAATAACATTTTCCCTTTAGAAAAATAGCCCATTAAAGGAAATATCTCCTTTGCAGCGTAAGGAGAATTACTTGAAACATGGGATTATCATACCTGCAGAGATTAAAAAAAAAAACCCAAGGTGACAGTTCTCCTTATGTTTATAGATTTGCATTGTTATAAACTTTTATCCCTCTGACACAATTTGTGTGCCTCAAGTTTTTATGTTATGAATTTGATTCTCCTTAAAGCACAATCCTCCTAAGAACTGTTTCCATTTAAGTTAAATTACGCATCTTAGATTTTAGTTCAACCATGTGACACTTCTGTGTAGAACAAAACTGAACAGTAAATTTCAAACAACTTACTTTCATCTTTCTCCTTTCCATCCATTATCTAAAATCGCTTTTCCTTCCTGGTGTCGAGAGGTGGGATACGCTCCGGACAGGTCACTTTTTAAAAAAACTAAACTTGAACAATATATTGAATCATAATCTCAATATCTCGTTTGTAAAGGAGGGCTTGAATACAATAATTAGTCAACTATAACTCGTCAAACAATATGCGCTTCTTGCACACAATTTGGCATAAGCTTCCAAAATTTGATTTAGTGTAGTTTTAATATTAATATTATAATACTAGCTTTAGTTTATTTCATCTTATTTTATCTCTGAAGCTTGTCCTAAAGAGGATACTGTATTTGAGTCTGCTTTTTTAAACTGTTTTTATGGTTTTTAATATTCCAGAGTATTGAACTCCGAGGCCATTTTGAATCATTTTATATTTATATTTATTGTTGTGATGATGTAAAGTTTCCTGTCCTGCAACAAAGCTGACTCACCTCACTTTAACCAAATCTACCTATTGGTATAAATAAAGCTGATTGATTGATTGATTGATTGATTGATTGATTGATTGATTGATTGATTGATTGATTGATTGATTGATTGATTGATTAATGCAGGTCAGTGGGCTCTAAGGAGACAGGTGGGAGACGTCTGATATAGATCAATATGATCACATTTTTTAACACCTGTATTGCAATTATTTTCCTGATGCTGTGTTGCCCAATTCTGACTTAGGGTGAAAAAAGTAAAAGTGAGCACATTTTTGTATGATTTGTAATTAATAATCAGTGGGAAAATTTAAGCCAAAAACACAGAATGAGGTCTAACTACCAGGTACAGTTTTGCGATGTGTGAGACTGTGGAGCTACAGGTGAGATTCCTGATGGGGCAATTTCACAGAGGTGTGCAGGTTCACCAAAAGAGTCCATTAGTCATTTGATGTCTGACATTATTGCCTCCCGCTGTTCCATTTATCTGTGAAGTTGGCATTTGTGATGCCACACTGAGTTTTACTTCATTCTGGCTGCATGGTGGGGAAACCGGTTGGATTTATTAACAATCAGTGATTGCAACATGATAACGGTGTACTTCCTTAAAGCTGTCTATGCTTCCAGAAATATTTTGACTTCTGCCCTAAAAAAGGTTGCGTGGTAATAGATATGCAACAGATTTAATGAGATACAACTGGACAGAAGATGAAATGAAAAGGTTTTTGTGTGAAAGTTCAGACGCCACGTTTGTTGTATCTAAATTAGACTGGACTTTCAATCGTCTCCCTATAACCTGACTATGGGAGCTCCCAAGTGGTAAAAAGTCTGAATTAATCGGAGGAGATCCTCTGCTGTGTCAGCCATTTTAAGCTCTAGGTGTGTTGAGTTAAGAAAATCTTCACCAGCGCAGACTAAGCATGCGCATAGCATAGCATGAGATTAAGCAACAATTTAAGGTTATTGCTGTGACTTTTGCTTTTGTTTCTTGAGCAGTGGTGTATTTGTGATATACAAAAGATAAGATTAATTTAAAAAAAATTGGTGTCAGTTGGAGATCAAATCACATATTCTGCAGTATCAGATAATACTGCTGTTTATGCAAAGGTGTAAGACAGACACAATAAACCTCCAACTTTTTAAATTGGAATCTCAGTTTTTTGCAGACATTTCTGTTTTTTATAAGCTTCAAAAACTTCAGTTGCTTTACAACATTGCAATGCAAAAATAGCCTAAAACGAGACTAGATCAGATTTACATTTCTTAATAAATTCAATGTATTTTTACAATGTTCACCAGTTTTCCCTCTTCAGGTGTGGTTTTTATGTTTTGAAGTGTGGCAGCAAATAACTTATGTGTCCTTAACACAAGTTGGCCATGTTATTTGAAGGGAACTACATGGTGTAAAATACTAAACATTTATAATTTCCTTTTTGTACCTCTTCTTTTCAAACAGATTTTGCCGTAAAAATCTCTACAGATGAAAAACAAAACCATCAGACACAAATCATGTAGATGTAGGACATTTCCCCATGAATGTGCAACATGTATGGTGTTTTAGACTGGTGTTGGATTTTTGGAGATAGTCTAAATTATAATTTTCGTTGTTCAAATTCGAAGTCCAGTGTCCATATGTAAACAGAAAATGTAGAGGATGAAACGGGTGTGGATAAAGTAGTAGCAATAAGAACCAGACCCCTTCCTACCAGAAGACACTCTGACAGAAAGTGTTTCATAATGAAGTAACTTGTGTTTGGAATTGGGCTGAAACTGACGATTAATCAACCGTCAGAATTAATCGATTTTTCATTATCATGAAAAAATGGGCGCATTTTGCAAATTTTTAATTTAATCTTCTGAGCTTTTTTAAAAAATAAAATATTAGAAATACATTGAGAGATGCAAATAAACAAATAGTTCAGATCCATTTTTTAAGAAGAAAATAAACAAACCTTTGTCTAAAATGCAACAAAATAGCATTCCATTAGTGAATCTGAACCGGGTGAAGCTGAAACTATTTGCTGCTTGAGGAGTTTTGGGTAAGTTATTTTTTGACAATTAAAAAATATCCTAACTGCAAAATGTATATATGCCTTGTAGAGATTTGGGTGAATTACTGCTCTGAATATGCAGGGTTTTTTTTTCTCCTATAGTTTTTTTTGAGTCTCTATATTCCTGTCAATGATTAATTGATTAACCAATAATCAACCAATAATTGGTTATTGATTAATAAATCACTTTATTAATCACAATTAATCACTCCAGCCCTTGTTGGAAATTAAAGTAGCCACATCAACAGAAATACCCTGTAAAAAACAACTTAACTTAGGTTTTCTATCAACTTGCAGTCACACTGTAAACAGACAAACTGTAATAGACCAAAAAAACACAAAAAAAGGCCTCTCTGAATCAGGGGAGCGTTACATGAAAGACAGCCAGATGTGCGTTGATTGACTCGTCTGTTATCACACAAGCAGACACACATCATCCCACATGTCCAGCCATTAAATCTTACTTCTGGTAGTGCATTATTATGAATGTTATGTCATCGTTCTTATCCCTGCATTCCACTGGTTGACCTGACTGAACCCACCCGGTAAGCTGCCCCATTCTCTTCCCATAATCACGCAATAAACAACAATAACAGAGCTGCTAAATCGCGCTTCCTAAATCTGCGCTGCGGCAGCGGCCACAGCTGCACATGTTCTGTGAGAGCTGCGAACATCAGAGAGAAGTGGATGGCAAAACAGGAGGTGGGAGTGGAGAACAGATGACCAGAAAGGTAGACGTGCGTGTGTGTGTGTTTCCAAACAGATGAAGGCGCCGCTGCAGATCAGATCACAAGGGAAGAGGAAGATGAACAGCAGGAGTTTTGATGTGTTTTCTCCACATTTGAAGTCTGAATTCAGGCAAATCTGAAGTCAGAGGAAAAACTGATGATTTCAACTTCACCTGCAGCTGCTCCTGCTGCGTTCTGGGACTGACCCGAACTCTGGCTGTTCTCTGCGCCTCCTGACCAAGAAATGGGTGAAATCTGTTCTTCGCTTTTCAGTCGCGCGGTTTTGTCGAAGAGAAAAGTGCGATCGACCTTTTTCTACGGCTCTGTCGAAAAATCCTCCGGGGCCTCCCTCCTGGCGTGTAACATTTACCACATCGGAGGCACCGTGGCCGTGCCGCACAAATGCAGACTCTCCCAAACTGGTAAGGTGGAACAAAAAATTTGGTGTGAAATTGTCATTTTTGTGACACTTAAGGAAACTAAATGCAAAAAAATAAAGCATCTTTCCTCTACCTTATCCAACTTTTCCTACTTTAATCGACAGGTTTTCCTTTTTCTGTCACAGCGCAGGCCATTTTCCAACGCGTGCATCGCTGACAATCAGGTTGCACAGCGATCATTTTTCGTGCTCGTGCTATTTATAACATCACACGAAGCAGCTCCTCATGTTTATGCATCAAAAATATTTCCAGGATGAGCAAAAACCGTAACTTTGAACCTCCAGAAATCTTAACTAATCATGTGTTTATGCGATTCAGAGCCAGCCAGCCAACCAAAGCTGAAAGCACATCACGATTAAACCTCTGCACACAATCACCCTTCAGGCCGCAAGAGGCGACCGACGGTGCCAGCCCTCCATTCAGACCCATTGTGTTGTTGTCTGATTGCCACGCTCTTTGTGTTGCATCACAGCTGAATTGGCTGCCACGTTGTTTTGGCACTTGTGCCTTCCGACACATGAATAGTGCATGAAGAACCGGGCAGATGCCAGTGAATATAAATGTATGTAGATATGAATAAATCATGTAGGAACTACGCAGTGTTGTCCGTTCAACTGACCTCCAGTACTGTTAAAAATAGAGATATTTTTACAGAAGGGTAAAAGAGTCAAAACATTACGCCTCTCTGTTTTTTTAAATGTTATTTATTTTGTTGGCTTTTTCTGATCGAGGATGACAGCTGAATAAAAACCAGTGTCCCTGATAATGTCACACCAGGTGCTCTGTGCTTTAGTCTTATTAGATGGATCTAAGTGAGGAAGGGCTTTCTTCATCACCTACCCTATTAAAATGTGTTTGAATTGGCTTCGGTCTCTTTGCCAAGACAAAGCTTTGATCTCCTCTGTGCTCTGCGCCTACAGAGAGGATGAGTTGTTTTTTTTTTTTACACACATGGATGCAGTGGATCAGCCACAAACACTGAAGACACAAGCAAATAAGACACACTTGCAAAAAGAGGACGGAGTTCCAACTTTTAAAAAAATGTGTATCAGTGACAAGTTGCTCAAACTTACTTTGTTTACGTTTGCAACTTAGTAAACGTTATAAATGAACTTGGATGAACTTAATTTGGTTACAAGCACAATATCTCTTAAGTTGGACCGCCTGTTCTCGTTTTTCAGCGCGCTTGCGTTACCAATAGTCATATTTAAAACCACTAAGTGTGTTTTGTTGTGTTTTATTAACATTTTCTACATATCTGTGAAATGAAAGGAAAAAAAATCTATCAAAATGTATCATTTTTGGCCAAATTACATCAAGGTGAAAAGATGTTTAATGTAATTTATTTGTGGAGACGGCCATTTATTTGAACCGTTTGTCATTGGATAGTTTTATCGATACGTTCTGCCACAGTCGGCATTCTGGATCTCGAGGTGGCCTGAAATGAAAATGATTTCGACTCCCATGTTTCAGATGAAGGTCTTTTTATACCACAGAATGACCCGACCAGAGTCCGGACCTAAACTTCAAATCTCTAGCAAGACTTTAAAAACTGCTGTTCATAGATGCTCCACATCCAATTTAATTGAGTTTTAGTTATTTTGATAAAAAATAAATAAAAAAAAAAGAACAGAAGAAACATTTATTATTGTTTCTTCCACTTTAGTTTGGTGCACTGCTTTGTATCAGATTGTCACATTCGATCCTAATAAAAATGTATTGAATGTTTGCTTGTAACACAAAGTAAATTATGGTGTATGAACAGATATTCAAGGTATCATTATGAGGGTGAAACTGTCTTGTATTGTCGTTATTTTAAATCCTCTGTAGGATTACACAGTGAGTACTGACCAAACCCAGACATTGTAAAAACGGCAAAGCGTGACACAGGGCCGCACAGGATCACTTAAATTTGACAGCTGGGGCTTGAAGAGATACCGAGTCCTATTTTCTGTCTCTGTGGCCGGATAGATAATGATGGATATTGTCTGACTTATATGAGCCGAGGATTATTGCTTAAATGGACATGGAAGAAGAGAGGAATGTAAAAATGTACAGAGCAATTAATTAATTAAATTTAAGTAATAAAAAAAATCTACTGGGCATTAATTCTCATCTAGGATCATCATCTGACTTCCTGTTCCCAGAGAGATAATAATTCACCCGGGGGTTTTCTGTCCGCTTTTTCAGTTTTCATGCCTAGTTGGTTTAAATCGAAGTACTTGCAAAATTTTGATGGTGAGTTGCTGGAGAATCAGTTTGAAAAAGAATTGGTGGGAGTGTAATGGCTGTAGGCTACGTCTTTTATGAAGTTATCACTTTGAAATGTCAGTCCTGCATCTCCAGATGCTCTTTTGTTTTGGCCAAAGCTTACAAGATTTCTTTTTAAGGAAAAATAACACATTTATCTTAAAGGAAGTGATTTAAGAGCAATCTCAGAAAATAAAGTAGAATGCATCTCTTCTCATCATAACTTCTGGATTTGATCAGTGCTTGAAGCCACTGTGCGACTCTGGATTCAATTCTTAACGATGCTGTCAATTTCAAAAGTGGCCCAACAAGATGAATGATTCATTGTGACCTTTTTTTTGTTTGTTTTGGAGTAACACATTTCTCTGACTAAGTTCTCTCCTCAGAGTCTCATTGCTTTCTGTAACTTATTGTTAAAGTTCTCTCAACAAATATTTGCTCATGAATAATTATTTGAGTAGCTTTGAGGTTTGTTTAATCCCTATGGAAAGATATTGACTTATGGTGGAAGAATTAAGTCAATAACTCAATAATTGAGACAAGGTTTGCACAATATTAGAAAATGATGCAACTATAAATTTACGGATAAATATAGGGGGGCTGCGTGGTGGAACAGCTGGTAGCACAGTTGCTTTGCAGCAACCAGGTCCTGGGTTTGAATCTCGGCTTGGCTTTCTGCTTGTGTTTACAATTTCTCTTTCTGTATTCATGCGTTTTCTCTGGAAACTCCGACTTCCTCTCAGAAGTCAAAAAACATGATTATTGGGTAACTTGTGGCCCCATGTAGAACTGTTGTGTACGCACAAAAAAAAATTGGGAAGCAATATTTTATGCTCAACTTTCATGCATGTTTGAGGAATACTTGAATCTCCTAAGGCAGCCATTCAGCTCCTACAAAGCTCCGCCTATTTTCTCAAAGCTCCTCCTTGCTGCCTGAGGCAAGATGTTTTAAAAATCTTTTAGCCTCTGGTTTTTCTTTCCGTCACTCTTCTGGTCGACAACTACAAACAGTCTGCTAGTCAATCGAGCTACAACGAGTCACTTCTTTGTTTCTGATTGCTGAAGATTAAGTCATTTTACTTTAACGGTGTTGTTACTTTAGATTCTATACATAAAACTAATTGTTGCGAACATCTATTAGCATCCAGTATAAGTGCGGCTTATACTGACTGGATTGACCCAGACCTCGCTTCTCAAATAGGACAGACGTTGAGCCCCTAAAAATCAATACATTTAGACATATAAAACGTTTAATGAGAGTTTGGGGAAAAAGCCAATATTTAAACTCTTCCTCCCACTCGACAGCCAGAGAGACGTCATGCAAAGACGCCTCTCTGAATTTTACTTGCCATGGCTTGTTATTTAACCAATTGTAATCTCGGATTTTCACAACAGTAATCCCTTGTATTTTATGTAACGTCATGCTCAGATGCTAGAAAGCTTGACCTTAGCAATCCATTAGGCTTTCTCTAAACCCATCGTGCCACATCTCTTGTCAGAGATCTCATCCTACTTTCAGTGACAAGCTGAAATTTAATACAATTAGCAATGAGCTAAACTCCAGTTGCATCTGTAAAACGGATTCCCTGAAACTCCACAGTTACTGTACATGGCAGCTTGTGGTCTCCTTGATGGACCTATAACTTTCTTTTAATTGTGTTTGGTGATTTAAATTTCCAGGATTCATGTGTTTTTTTTGTATGTGTTTTTATAATTGCTGGAATAAGCGTCTGCAGCCAAGAAAACTTGTCAAATATCCAAACAAAATTCCTACCAAAGCCTGTCCTCAGGATAGAGAGGCTGTTGACAAGCACTCTGCTGAGTGTGTGCACTGTCAAGCATGCTTAAACATGTGTTTTAGCGCCATGAGTGGTTTGACTTTAGCTGTCTTTGAAGATAATCATCTGTGTCATCAGACGAGGCATTTTGGTGTTTTTGTGAGCATCTTCTGAATGTGTGCTTTTTGCAACACCACCAAAATCCTACTACTTTAGAAAAAAATGTTTTAATATTTTACCCTTAAATTTTTGTAAAGTTTTTCTTTTGTCAAACTTTGTCACAGCTGGATACCAAGAACAACAATGTTCAACAATCTCTTACTTTAAGATGTGAATATTCAAAAAATGTTCAGTTTTGAAAACTGCTGCACATTTTGGTCTTGACTAATTTGCTTAACTGATCCAATTTCTGTCTTACAAATAACTTACCCCAAAACTCTGTTATGGGTCTTGGTCATATTAAACACCTTTCTATCTATATAATTTTGTCTTATATGTCATTTGACCTTTAAGCTGCCATTGTCTATTTCTAGATAAGTAAGACAAAGTTATGTGGCATTGGTAGGGCTGGACAATAATTTGATTAATCAATTTTTTTGGTTTTTGAAGATTTAATTTTTTGAAAATATTTTGGAACATCTGAATTATTGAAACTCATTGGTTTTTCCATAGTCAACAGTGATGTCAGCTCCCCCAAGCCCGCCATCTTGTTTGACAAGCTTTCTACAAGCTTCTATTTATTTGGGCTTCAGAGCGACTCTATGACAGAATATTAGGTCCAGGCTGTAATTTTTTTTAAATTACGAGAACAAAGTCATAATATTACAAGAATAAAGTTATATGACAATAGAGTCGAAATGGCAAATGCATGAAATGCTACATGTTGTCACATGTAGACACCCAGCTGCTCTGTATGGTATGCCTGAAATGCAAAGTCAAGACATGTAGCAAAAATAATAGATGCTATTTATTTATTTATGCTTGTTCACTGACACTACTTCTAATGAATTTACACAACTCCTAATTAAATATTGCAGCAATAACCCAAAATAATATTTCTTAATCTCATAATATGCTATGTGGACTCTTTGTCTATACTGATGAGATTCACTCACATCAGGATGCAGAATGCTCGAAGTGGCTCTAACAGTGGGGCTGTCTCTCTCATATTCTGGCTAGCTATTGGTAAGCATCCATAAACACCTGGAGAAATTGCTAAGGGAAAAAACATGGCAGTGACATCATGATAACGTTGTCCTAACACAGTAGCAGTGATTTTAGTAGTATATTGAATTTCTTACACCTTTCAGCCAATACACATACTATACAGCAGGGATCTTCAGCTCCAGTGTCCTGCAACCTTTTGATGTATCCCTGGTCCAACACACCTGAATCAAATGGCTGAATTACTTCCTCAAAATGTGGTCAAATTCTCCAGCGTCTACATCTCTGCAGCAAACATATGAAGTAGTAGTGAGTAAACAACGTAATGAAAACCCAAGAACACACTGGATGTTTTGAGGACAAATTAAAAGAGACAATTAAAAGAAACTTAGATTAAATCAGAGCATTAATCTGAGGTAGGCAAGGGAGAGATCCATAAATCTGGTCTGAAATAAAATCTTAAGACGTTTTATGTAACGTTTCCCATGAGCCAAGCAGGAGAGAGAAAGAAAATGTGTCCAGGGTCACATGAGACCAAAATTGAATTTTCTATATGGTGGGAAACCAGCACTTCGAATAACACAGAACAAAGCATCCCCAACATGAGACACGTAATCAATAAATATTTAATTCCTACTTAAGTATTTATTGATCCCGTATATTGATGGTCATACATTCAAGTTTTCTCCCCGTCAGACGCTGATCTTTAACTAAACTAGACATCAAAGATTGAAAATACGAAAAGAGCCTTTGCCTTTCAATATGCGATGTGAGTTTTAGTTTATATATCTGTGCTTTGTGTCCTACATCTTCAGCACAATGAATGCACTCGTACATAAATAACAGGCTCCACTAATGAGGAGGGAAATTTCTCTTTTTGTTGACATTGCTGTCTGTGTCTCTTGAAAACGCTGTCACAAAAAGCAAAAGGTCTGAAGTTTTATCTCTTATGCTTGTTGTAAAACTGGGCAGTACAAGGCAGTCAGGCAATCAGACAGGCTACCTTAATACTCCGCCTCTCTTTTCTCCTCCACTTTTCTCGTTTCTGCTCATTTAAAAATCCTTGACTTAAAGCTTTGCTTTAGGTGACTGCCAGAACGTCGCAGACTTGTTGTAGCACAGCAATGCATTGGTGAGCCACCATCTGCCCACGAGTGCTTTGTCGGAAAATAGTTTGCACATCAGCTCGCGGGCGAGTCGTGTTGAAGCTGATGGGTAGTGACATTTAAAAATGCCAGACTGTTTAGAACATAATACAGCATTATTCAAAAGAGGCGCCATAATGAATTCATCTGAATTCGTTTTCCTCATCAAAATGGAACAAAACAGCAGCAAACACCAAAGCGCAGCCGGTTGCCATCAACACCTGGACTGTGTTCACTCTGAGATCTGAAGATGCTGAAGTAGATTTGACTTTTTTAAATTACGTTTTTAAAATATGTTGAGAGATTTTTTGAGTTTTTTTTTTTTAATTTACACTATGTTGTAATGCTATTCCCTCATCAACAACATACCTGGAGTGTTGCTTTGACTCTTTCATGTATGTTTGAGAAATCCTTTAATCTCCCATGGCAACCATTCAGTTGTGCAAAACTCTTGGTGGGACCGAGCTTCTCTTTTGAAGATGAAGCTCCTCCTCAGAGCTAAGGTTACAAGCTTCCTTCTCACAGAGCAGTCATCCAGCTAAAACCTCGCCACTCGGCTCCTTCAGACTAGCCAGCAGCAGGTGGAACTGCGCATCTGCTGAGCTCATTATACGAACTGCTTGTTGGTAAAACGCTGGTAAAAACGTTGTTAAAGGATTGATAGAAGAGCGCTGTTGTGATGACTTCCTGACGGCGGAGTGTTGGGAAGAGCAGGGCTTTCTTAAAGAGACAGAGGCCCAATTTCAAGGACTTGCAAAGTCAAAGAACTTTGAACTTTGTTATAAAAATGTGAGCATTTTTATAACTGAAGACTTCATAGTTACTTGATTGTGCTATGAAATGATTCAATGTGCCTGTAAAATACGTAATATCGCCCCTTTAAAGCAGTGATTTGGCCATTTACTACTTTAGCACTTGGTGGAAATATCAGAAACAGACACATAAAAAAACCTGAAAATAAAAAAAAAAACATATTCCACCTGCCTCAGCATGATACAAAGTTTTTTTTTCTTTTCTTAAACAGCCTTCAGGCTCTCAGCGAAACTAAGAACAGAGAAAGATACAGATGAGATGAGTGTCCCTCTTTGGGCCATCTCTATTTTTTCCTCTGCCGAGTTTCTCCCGGCAGCAGGTCAGTGGGTAACAGAGAAGCAGCCTTGTGCCTTCACACAGTGGCGTCTCTGTCGCACCTTGGACGCTGAGTCACATCAGCTGCTGTCTACTAATGACTGTGCGACTCTGTGACACGTCACCTTACTTCCTTCTGAGAAAATATAAATAAAGCCACACACACCTGCTCCCTTTGTGTTTTAAATGAGTTTTCTCAGCACGGTTGTTGTGTGTCGTTGCCCGCAGTGGAGCGATGCATGAGCGTGATGCAGTCCGGGACGCAGATGGTGAAGCTGAAGGCGGGATCCAAAGGACTGGTTCGACTCTTCTACCTGGATGAGCATCGCTCCTGCATCCGCTGGAAGCCTTCACGCAAGAGCGAGAAAGCAAAGAGTGAGTAGAAGGACTTTGATGGACACATCTGCTTTCGCAATAACATATTAGCCAATGTGCATTCTGTGTTTTTTTGTTTTTTTATATTTTAAGACTATTTTGCTTTCTTTTAGCACCCAGATTATAGTAATATATAGTTATAATAATAATAATTATAGTTATGACATTGTTTTTTTTATTATTATTTTCTTGCCATTCAGAGGTTTACAGAACAAGCTGATGGGGTTTGTAATGAGGACTATACAGTGGGTACGGAAAGTGTTCAGACCCCTTTAAATTTATGAACGTTGCAGCCATTTGCTAAAATCGAAAGAGTTCATATTGTTTTTCATGAATGTACACTCACCTCAACAGAAAAAAAACATGAACGTAGACATGTTTGCAAATGTATTAAAAGAAAACTACATGATATTTCAGTTTTTCCATTTTTACAAAATTTGCAAAAAATTCTACATTTCTGTCAAGATGGGATTCTGAGTGTAGATTTGTGATTTTAGCAAATTTAAAGGGGTCTAAATATTTTCCATACCCACTGTATTTATTAGTTCACACCATTTGATTTGACCTTCCAGTGAATTTGACAAATACTCCTTTTCTAATAGACATTTAGCAGAAGACAAGAAAACAAAAGCAGTAGCTTTTAAGAAAAAAAAAGGAGATAATTCTGAGTTCCAGTTGAATCAGTTTTTTAGTCCTTAATAGTCTTGGGCTATTTCCAGAAGGGATTTGTGTCGTGGTGATGTTGAAAGACGTGATGAAAACCTGATGTTAATGTTAAGAATTGCAAAAATGTCAGAAAACAAAAGGCAAAAATGGCAGCAATTTGTGCAGAGGCTGGCAAGGTGAAATTTTGGAAAGAATAAAGAGAAGTTGGTGCAAACTGCACACTGCGGACAGGAGTCCCTCCAGAAAGTTTTCAAAGTAGTGATCAGGGAGTGGGCATCTATGATCTAAAGATGGCGAAAAAACACTAAAATTCATAAAATAATTTGGGCTGGGGTGCTGAGGAACAAACTGATGGATCATCTTTCACAAGGCAGGAGCAAACTCATCAATGGTCTGCAGAAAATGTTGGCATCAAAGTGGGAAGAAAATGATGCTTAGCCACATATGGGAACATATTAATTGTTGTTCAGAGCAAAACATTCCCAAGGTGGGAACAAAATGGTGCTTGAAATGTATACTTGGCCATCATGAAACCCTAACACCAGAAGGAACAAAGCTCTTAAAATACGAAATGCTAAGGGACAGGGTTCTGAGTGGCGCGATTGGCAGAACTTCAGTCCTCGATGTGGTTTTCCTGAGTTTAAATCCTGGACTCGGGCCATTTGCTGCATTCTCCCCTCTATCTCCACCATGTTACCTGTCTATCTACTGTTCAGTAAAACCCACTGCTGCCAAAACAAAAATGTAACAGAACAAACTAACCAGCATCCATTCACGAAGAGAAGATGCAAGCCACATGCAGAAAGTCCCTGAATGGCATTTGAACCCAGGACCGTCTCTGCAAGGCCGCAGTGCTGACAGCTATACAGCCCCACCTGAAGAACAGAGCTGGACATTGTTAAAGAAATGTCTGATTTTTATTTTTTGAGTGGGGTTGTCTGTAGATCGTATTTGAAAGAAGTGTTTAAACAGACCGAGTGCGACGTCTAACAAGTGTGTAAAATGACATAAAATGGTACGTTTCGATCTTTGACTGATGTTTCAGGTGTTGTTGAAGCCAATGAAAAGCAGCTCTGACTGTATGAATCTGAGTTAAAGAAGCTAAAAAAACACAAACATTTCCAAATAATCAGAATCGTGCATTGTAAATCGTGATAATCTTTTCACTACTTCCCTTTCTGATAAACCTCCTGTTTATCCTATGAGTGTCTGTTGAAGTTTTTTTTTTTTTTTTTTAATCCGAGTCTGCCACACTGCTGTGGCTCTGAGGGGATTAACATTAAACATCTCACTGTCCTGTCAAAGCATCATTGTAGCTTCTTTATCATACAGGCTTCACACATCCTACCAGCTGAAACACATGTCTGTCCCCCTGTTTGTGTGTAAATGACAATGCATGTACACGCATACGTGCATGTGTGTGTGGGCGTGTGTGTGTGTGTGCTAGTGAAATGTCAAGATCAGATAAGCCGCTGAGATTATCTCTGTTGACATAACGAGAAAAAAGACAACAACGTCCTGATTATTTAATTTAATGCGCTTGTTTGTGTGTGCAGAAGGTCGAAACAAGGCTGCCATATTGTTTGTCAGTCACAGCAGCTTTAAAGAGCCGAGATTATGTAACAGAAAAACTGAAATTGAATGTGTCGGGAAGGCAGTGGTGCATGATTTCCAAGGAGGTTATCGCAAAGTGTAACATTTGCCTGGGGATACTTTAAAAAAACAAGTTTTATTGTTTCAATGAGATAAATCATTCAAATTGGTGAGGTTCTTGAAGCGATCAAAACAAATTTCCACAGTGGTGGACGCTGGCGGAGGTGAAAACGCGTGAGGGGCGTCTGTGTAAAATTCAGAGCAGGACACAATTTACTGCAGGCTGTTCTTAACACAGACACGGGATCTCAGATAGCCGAGTTTATACACCAATCTCATTAGAGCGTGAAACTCTCTGACGCCTGCAGCAGTTGCTTACTCTCTATTGTTACAGATCATAGACGGAAGAGGAGAAAGTGGAGGAACATCGTTTTGTTCACGGTTCGTCTTAAAGAGTTTGGCTTTCATTCGTTTTGAATTTTACTTTCAACTCTTTGTCATGACGCTCCAAATGATTAGAGTTTGAAAGGGTAAGCCGGTTGCTATCAGTTTTGTGCAAGCTCACACTTCAGTATGCAGGTCAGCTAACCTCAAGTTTTCTTTGCAAAGAATGGGATTTTTTTTTTTTACTTTTTTGATTCTGTATTTTTATCTCTTAATGTAAGCTTTTATCCTGGACTCTCATGTTGCATCATAAGGTGACTATTGGCACAATGAGTTAAATCAGGACAGATAGTTACAAATTTATATAAACTCCACATTAACTTTTATAATGGCTTTTGTTCAATGCATTTCTTTGGATAAATTGCTGTATTCTCTTATATTTTGATCTCTTCTGGTAATCTAAAAGTTTTGGAGTTGAAAAGGTTTTGATTCAATTACAAAGGCAAGTCAGTTCATTTGATTTAAGCAGTGACTGCAGGAACACCACTGTAGGAGGTTATGGGTTTATGGGTCGCCGTGCTTTAAAAGTGAAATTTGGCTTTCAGCACTTTAATCTCAGAATTCTGTCAAAAAGTCAGAATTCTGAGAAAAAGTCTGAATTTTTGAGAAATTTTTTTTTTCTTTACTGGTGTCTAATGTTTTTTTGTTTCATGTTTGTGCGTTTAATAATTTTCAACTCTTTTTTCTATGCAAACAATAAACAATTTGGAAATCTAGAGTTACCAATCTTATTAATACCAATAAAATAGCGCACATGTCATAGATGACAGTAGCAGATCGAATTTTGACGCCAGTCATATTGTGTCAGTTTCAGAAGCTGTGAAATCCTCGGAGACTCACAGATGGCATTGCTTTTTTTAAAGGTGACTCTGCAGAGATATCCAGTGTGCTAAAACCGATACCAAGGGATTTATGCTGAACACTGTGGTCACTTGGGAGCTAACAGCTTGACCATGAAAACATTTTTAGCTGTAGATTAGGGACACTTTGGCTGCTTTGTGCTTTGAACGGGACTGCTGATGCAGAAAACGATATGCTCTATGATAGGCGTGTTTGTTATTAGCATGAAAAACATGAACAATGGCATCTAATGGATGCAGCTTAAAAGGCACTTTTTAAAAATAATAATTTTACATTTCCTTTCCGTTGCATTTTCAACCTGTAGCTCATTATAGTGCAAACAATTTCCAGGACTGAAACATGTAAGCAGCTAGAAAGAAACAAAACAGCTGAAAGTTGCAGAAGAGCAAAATCCTAGGCTTGAATTTGCGCCCATGAAAAAAAATATTTACACGGTGATTTATCCAGAGAGGAACAGGACTGGAACAACATGGGGATATTTAAAGACCCAGTCTGCCTGTAATTTAACTCAGTGGCAAATTATCCCACAAATGGTCATTTTGTGGGATCTGTCTCACAACATTTAGATTTTATTTCTGCTTCCTCATAGTGTCTACGTCACAAGAATAGCCTAAATTTTATTAGAAATCATATAGCATGCTACAGAAATGTTTAGCCAATACAAAAGGTTATTACATAAACGTAAGTTCGTAACTGTTTCCAGAGTCCTGGGGGCAAAAATGATTTCCAACAGAGAGACAGTTTATGGTGAATGAGGAGAAATCTGTCCTCTTCATCTTTATACTTCCACATTTCCTGCACAGTTCACACCATCCTTGATCCATGTTGCCAATGACAACATATATGGTAATGCAGTTTTGGTTATCTTGGAATGACTCAGAAGTATTTTGGCTTCAGAAAATTGCTTTTAAATTGAGATGCATAAACACTTATAAAAACACTACAAGGGCTGATTGAGGTTTATTTGTGTTTCGTAACTATAAAAGGTTTTATGGTTCTGAAATGAGAATTTGTGTGCACTTCAACAATAGAACATTTTAGCAGCCAGAGAAAAATGAAAAATATTTATTTGGTAATTATTTGTTTTTCCTCTGTTTTCTTCATTTCCACCACTGTAGTCACCATAGATTCCCTTTACAAGGTGACGGAGGGCGGTCAGTCGGACATCTTCCACCGGTATGCAGACGGTAACTTCGATCAGGCTTGCTGCTTCACGGTTTACCATGGAAACCACATGGAGTCCCTTGACCTGGTGACGTCGAATGCAGAGGAGGCCAGAACCTGGATCACGGGCCTCCGCTACCTGATGGCAGGGATTAGTGACGAGGACTCGTTGGCCAAGCGACAACGCACACACGACCAATATCCTTCCGACTGAATCCCTGCTGCTTTGTTTTCTTGTCACGACAAATTTACAGAAAAGGGGGGAAAAAACCATTCTAGGTCAATATAATGTTATTGACAGGTCCGCTGCCTGCTCATAGGAAAGCGTGCAATCTTTTTATCAAAATCGCTTCGCCATGATGTGAATTGTTCTTTCAGCTCACGCAAAAACCGAGACATATCGTATGTCTCCGTATAACTTATCTCCGGCTGAGCTTTCATTTTTGTCTGAGTATTTTGTCTCAGTGGATAAACTCCCTGCACGTCTAAAGGGGGGGATTTTAAAACTGCGCTGACAGACCTCATGTCCGGCTTCCTTAACGCGCATGTTTGACGTGGATGAAGCAGACGTTCGAAGAAGCGGACAAAAACGGAGATGGCCTCCTGAACATCGACGAAATCTACCAACTTCTTCACAAGCTGAACGTTAATCTGCCACGCAGGAAGGTCAAGCAAATGTTTCAGGTGAGGAAACAACACTGACTCCACGCTGCCAATGCAATTTATTCACACACAGAAATGTGGCTGAAATAATAACAGAAAATGTAAAAAGAGAAATGATAAAAATTTTAAGACCAAAGTTTCAGTAAGTAATGCCACTTGGAGTCGACCATTCTGTTTACCTAAAAACGTTCTTACTTTCTACCACATTCTGGGGATTGGAGTGCAAATTGATCATTGAATTGATAGTTTTGAGTTGTAATTGGATTATGCTAGCCAGGTTGTAGATCTTAAAAACTTTTTTTTAAATTTCATATCTTGGCTTATCCTGTTTTTATATTTACTTGCAAAGAAGAAGCAGAAAAGCAGTTCTAGTAAAAGAGTCTCAAAATCAAAGGATGTGATGACAGAAGAATTGACTCAAACACTTGCACACAGATTACCTTGATTCCCAAGTTTTTACCAAACCTTAAACTTATTTTGGGGAACAAATTTTGCAGAATGAATTCAGATCGGAAGTTCTAAAAGATAAATGCCGTAATCCTAAAATCTTTCTTTCACAGTAACTTTAGTAAAACTAGTTTATCTAACAGTTCCCTGATAGACTCAACAAAACCAGTGAAGCGTAGTTCACTGAGTCTCATTTGCATTTTTATCTGAAAGAGGCAATTGTCAAAGACTGAGCAGGAAAGAATCAATCTCAGTTGCCATTTTATGAACAGTGTGACAGGCTGAGATAAATGTAAATAAATTAATGGGGGGTCATTGAGGCGACCGACAGTACTGAGCAAACCAGAGGAGTGTGTGTCAGACTGTGTGTCCTGGATTCTTCTGTTAATGATAAACGGGAGCAGGTGTGACAGGTGGCTGCGCAGGTAAAGCCGAACGACAAGCAGTCAGCAGGGAAGCCACGGACATTTCTAATTATATGCATATTTATTTGGCAATGGTATCACCGGAACATGGAAAATATTTATAGCTTAGCTTACGCGATGATAAGCAGGTGGTTAAAAGTGGGTGTGTCCTCATAAGGGCTGAGAAAACGAAGACCACAAAACACTCAGACAAGTCAGGGATAAACATGTGGAGAGGCTTATAAAACAATATCCTAAACATTGGACATACAAAAGGGATGAAAAGTTGGAATATGGGCTAAACTTCTAGATGTTCCAGTTAATGTAAATCGTAGGTAATTGTAAGCAAATGGGTTTTTAGCCTTGACTTAAAGGATTTAAAAGTGCTTCAGCATTTTTGCAGTTTTGCAAAAATGCTGAAGAAGAATAAAAACGGAATTCTGCTTCTCCGTGTTTGGTTCTGATTCTAAGAACAACAGACGACTGTTCTATAAAGGACTTTTGTGCTAAACCAATCAGTGATTTATAAACCAACAGAAGTATTTTAAAAGCCATTTTCTCAGATAAATGGAGCCAGTATAAGCACGTTAGAACTGGTGTGATGTGCTCAACTTCTGTTGTCTGATTGAATTTGAAAAACACAAATGAAGACACTGTTGCAGTAATCAATGGGACTAAAGATAAATATATGGATGCATTTCTTTAGCTCTTGTTGGGATGTTAGTCCTTTAATCCTTAAAATGTTCTCCAGGTGATAGAAGGCCGGCTTTGTAACTGTCTTTATGTGACTCTGAAGGTTAAGTTACTCTGAAGTAACGCTGACTCCTGATTGTTCCTCCTTTGGTCTAGATTGTATAAATATTAGCATAGTGTGACTCTTATGGGCTACAAAAGCAGCATCAGAAGAGTGTCCTTTTAAGGAGCCTGAGGTGTGAATGAAAAAAAGGTGGCAGTGCTTTTAGTCTTGGTATATACATATTAAGTGATTTGAATAAAAACAGACAATTACAGCAGCACGATGAAAGACAAAATAATTCACTCAGAATAAATTAATTCCGAAACCATAAAGTCCATAGTTATCTTCAGATCCTGATGAGGATCTGGTCCAACAGGGGAAAACCCCTCGACCTTCTCAAAGAGAGTGGGGCGTACTTAGCCACAATCAGCTGTGGCAGAATCCCGGTGACGGTCCAGGTAAGCAGCGCCAATGATTCAGGCAATCAAATCAGTAGGTTCAAAGACTTGGATGAGTTTGTTTGGAAGACGCCAGCAGCAACAGGTGAGGATGTTGCTGCTGGCGACGTTGCTGCTTCCTGTTCCTGTTCCTGCTGCAACAGGAACAGGAAGTTCCTGTTGCAACAGGAACTTCCTGTTCCTGTTGCAACAGGAAGTGGGCCCGGAAAAATAAAAGTCCTTGACTAATTGTGGATTACAATAGCTAAATTCATAGATTACACGGCGCAAAATATTTAACACTGGGTTAGAAGTTCACCTCTGATTCAAAACATACATATTTCAACAGGAAGTTTGGGAAACTGATGCATTACAAAGTCTGAGTCAGAGGATAAATACAACAAACAGCAGCTCTATAATTCATTGGCTCAGGGAGGCCCAATGAGATCTCTTTCCACAAATGTTCAATATTTGGTAGTAAAACCTGTTGAAAAGCATAAATTGTCTTCCTTTTTGTCCCAATTTTGCACTACTTTGTGCTGACTCATCACATACAAAGGATTGTATTCTGTGCTTGTGCTGAATGTGTTTGGAATGGTTTGATGGACGAGAAAACCAATGCAAGGTGCTGTTGTGTTTTTCAACCTAAAATCAAGTTATTCGTAAAATTCATAATACATTTTTGTCAGGATCACAATGTGTCTTTTAATAGTCCAGGGGTTTCTCGCAGTCTTTAATATACAGTATGGTTACTCTTTGCATTTGGTGCCATAATCAAAACTACTCAAACTTTCTCATTTCCTATCACCATTATTCAGTCGACAGAGCAGGTGACATGCTTTTCCCCGTTATCCCAGTGTAAAATAACCCAATAAAATAACACACTTTTTGGATTGTGACCAGCTTGAGAAAGTTGGTGCTTTATTTTCTCCAATTTATGCTGTGGTAGACAGTACCATTGCCATTTTAACAGCTTGTGCAGCCTAAAATACCTAAAATCTGTTAACTTTCTGTCGACGCATTCCAAGTCCATCAGACTGCTTTATCCTGCTGCTTGCTTTGTGTTTAGATCCCGTGTGTGTGTGTGTGTGTGTGTGTGTGTGTTATAGGAGCATGAGGGAAGGGATATGTGGTACTATTAGATTTGATGTGGAGTCGAATGGACCAAGCGACATACAGTTAATATCAGACCCTGAAAAGATGTAGCAAGATGGGGGAAGTAATATCAGCAGAATGGATCAATGTTTAGAGAAATGTAGGCTTAGAAAAGAAAATAATAATTTGTGGAGGGGATTTGTTGGTGTTGAAACGCTGGTACATTTTGCCTGATTGCTTGTGGCATTATGTTATAATCTACAGTGTACCAGGTTTTCCCCAGAAGACTGGTGATAGGGGTGCTAGGGAAGTCTGCTAGCTGCCCCACTGTGTTTCTATGTAAAAAAAAAAGAAAAAAAAAAAGGCTAAAAATTGAGAAATTTGAGAACTAAAACATGAACAACAAAGAAGTTTTATTTAGCAGAGCACTAAGTAAAATTCTGTAGGTTTTGTGTGTATAATCAAATCCCATTGTCTTTTTAAAATATAAATAATGTTTTATTATATATAAACCTAGCTTAACCCATCTTTGCTGTCACTGTTACTGATGTATTAAAATAAATCAACAGCAACATTTAGCCTGGTGGCCCGCCAGGCTAAACATGGTGTACTATTATTATTAACATTATTGTGGTTATTGTTAATCTTTTACACATTTTTAACACTTTTGTGTGAATCTACATATCTGAATTTCCCCACAGTGGGACAATAAAAGCTGTTTCTGTTCTAATTTCTACTCTATTCTATATGATTTTGAAAGAATAAAAGCAACTGGGGAATCTGGAGAAACGCTTGTTCACATCTGTATGCATGACTGGTCTAGATGGTTTTGGCAAAAACGGAAAAAAAAGAAAATACATTTATTTATTTTTTGTTTTCATCTTTTTGTGTTATTTTTCTTTTCTGTGATTGTGTTGTTGTCAGTTTTGTTGAGGAGGGTTTTGTGCTTCTTGTGGTTTCTCTAAAGTGGTATGTTACACATTAAATCCTTTGTGCCCGACTGTCAGAATGAATCAACTTAATTTTTCATTTGACTAAATTGTGGTGACAACTCGTTTCTCGTGAGGAGGGAATAGTATTTGCTTTGTGGAGCCACGCAAACCGTCGGATGAGTCGAACGATGACACACAGATGCTCATTTGTATTACAAAATGTAAAAAAACAACAACATTGTATTGGATAGATGACTGGTGAAGCTTTGAGTTTAATGTCAAGAACTTAACATCTTCTGTAGGAAAACTGTTCTTTAATTTAAAATTTAAACACCAACAGGAACTCTTTCTTTCGTATCAATAAGCATTGAAGGTCTTATGTAACTAAAACAGTGTAAAATAAGAGAAATCCCCTTTTCTCTGTGCTCAGGAAGCAGACACCGACGATCATCAGGGCACGCTGACGTACGAGGAGTTTTCCGTCTTCTACAGGATGATGTCTCTGAGACGGGACTTGTTCCTGCTCATGATGGCGTACAGCGACAGGAAGGACCACCTGACTGCGGAGGAGCTCGCCAACTTCCTGCGCAATGAGCAGAAGGCGAGTAAATACACCTGCCGGAAATTTCTCTTAATGTAAAAACACTTTCCCTTCAGTCAGCCTCTTGAAATATAACCATGGATAAAAAGGCTTAATTTATGTTATTACGGCATAAGTAATTCCTCATTAAATCTGTCACAACCAAACTGACTTGTTTTACTGGAACTCTTGACTTGTTTCATAAATTACATACAATGGTCTGATTTATAATCAGTCATTTTGCTCCACTTAATTGTCCCCAACCAATGATAATCTGCATAAATATTTCTAATGACCAGTTTTCCCATTATTATTGTTATAATAATTATTATTATAGTCACTATTATTAACATTAGAAGGAGAATTGACATTAGTTTTACATTTATGGATCTTTTTGTTGTATATTTGCATTATCTTTTTCTCTTTCAACACTTGTAAGAACATCACTTGCTTTACTGTAGTAAGTAACCATGTTTTTATTTAATTATTGGTAATCACGTTTTTTTGTCCATTTTGTTTTATGTAGATGACCAACGTGACGTCAGAGTATGTTGCAGAAATTATCGACAAGTTTGAAGTAGCAGATGAAAACAAACGAAGAGGTGTTTTGGGGATAGAAGGTAAAGTTCTCGTTAGTTCCTCCCCTTTAAGAGCTTCTTTGATGAATTTACATTCAGCAGGTCATTTCCTCTCATCTCGTTGTTTGTTATGGCTTTACTGCATAAGGCTATTTGTTAGTGAGCAGCAAAATGACACAAAATGTAAGACTAAATGTTTCTGTGAACCTATTTTAAGTACTGAAAGCCATTAAATGACATCTGAGCATACAGAGAAATTCACTTCAAAACTAAAGACAGTTAAGACTTTTTGAACTGAGCAGTATATCAAAAAAAAAAGAAAAAAAATTGTTTAGTCTTAAAACGTAAAGACGTCTTGGTAACATTTTATTTGATGTTCATAAGACTGACATGACACTGTCATAAACATGATGTAACATCTGTCATGAAGGAGTCTTTATTTATTTCATTCAGTAAACAATGACACTTTTAATACAAAGTTGCTCTAGAAGTTGCCTTGAAAGTCCATTAAAAGTAACAACTTTGCATTAAAATGTCATTATTTTCAAAATAATGCAAAGTTGGAACTTTTAATGCAACTTTTAGAGCAACCTTAAATTAAAAGAGTTATTGTTTAGAGTCATAAACATTCATGAACACCTCTAGATGTTTCTAACAGGTATTATGTCATGTTTATGAGAGTGTCATGTCAGTCTTATGCACACACTGTCAATACCGATATCTTTCCTGTTGTAAAAATACAGAAAAATAAAAACACAAAAAGGCAATTGTTTGTTCATTTAATAACTTGACGCAAACTGAACTGAAAATTTTTCCCAGCACGACCATTTTACTTAGTGTAATGGAGCCGCATTTAATGACATTTCTTAAACTATGTTAGGTGCTAATGGGAGTTTAGTCAAAAAACTGTGGCTGGCAAAGGTGCGCAGGTGAGAAGGAGAAGCACAGCTCAAAGTCTTTTAGGAAATTCACAAGGCTGAACGATGGGCTTAAATTAACTTTATGAAAAAAAGAGATAAAAATCAACAGATTTGAAGTATAACATGTTGTGTGCAATGAGTATTTCTAATACATGCATGTCACTGTTTGAATTGAATTACTGAAATGAATGAACATTTAAATTTATTGAGCTGCACTTGTATATTTGTGTTGAAGACTTTTTGACTATTGGAAACACATAAGAACACTTTCAAAATAATTGGTAAGATAAAGAGTTTTAGCCCTGATGATCTCCTTTCATGAAAGGTGGGGGGGGATGCATATCTATATTAAAAATATTAATTATTGCAACCTAACTGTAGCTGAAAGGTGGCCCTGAAGAGGAAAGAGAGGAAGGGAAGAGCTCCTGTACTGGGAAAACTGTCTGATTACAATATGAGGCTTGTGGAAAATAGAAAATGAGACATTGTTGGGGTGAAAAGGGAAAACACTAATTTTTGTCACTAAAAAATGATTGCATACTGTGACTGTCTACGTTTTTAGCTGTGCATTGAAGCAGAGACACCCGGTCCTTGAAGCCTGGATTTGACGTAAAACATTTAGATGATAGTCAGTTCAATATCTAATTTTATGTGACTCACATTTCGCACAAATGTGTCTTTTAGATGCTAATGATTAAAAAAAGTGTGAATTAAAATAAGTAATGAAAATCTTTGCCAACCGAAGGAGCTACATGATAATTATTCAAAGGTTTCGCATAAATAAGACAATGAAACGACAAATCAATGGTGTTTTGCACTCAGAAGTGTAAAAGTCAGCTTCTTTGAGATGATACGAATAATGATTTTTCAACGACGCACTCTTTGTTTGTTCTGAACCAAAATCCGAGCACAGAGGTTGAGGCTGTGACCAGCTACCGAAACCTTAGCAAAAGATTTTAAACGCCCTACGATCAGAGTGACTGCCAGTGATTGGTGAAATCGATATGGAGATTCTGCAAATAATTACATAGTTGACTGACCCAAAAAAAATAAAAATAAAATGCAGAGGTTCAGTGAATAGAAACACACGGGATATGAAAGAGCAGTGTTCAGCAGGCAACTTCAGATTTCATTTGCAAATTGTTTAGAACAACTTTATAAATCATAATCTGTCTGCAGGTGAAAATATGTTTTTACAAACCATATCAAGTGTATATCTTTGAACTTAGATAGACAGATAGATAGATAGATAGATAGGTAGATAGATAGACAGACAGACAGACAGACAGACAGACAGACAGACAGACAGACAGACAGATAGATAGATAGGCTGTTGCACATAATATATTTATAACTTCACAGCATGTTCTTTGAATTCAATAATAGTTCTTCTTTCTTAGAGTTATCACCATTTTTTTTTTTTTTTTGAGGGACATCCTGTCACTCTGTGCAGCAAAAGCAAAGAACAACCTTGAAGAAGCAGAAACTTCTTCTTTTAGCTTTTTAAACCTGTCAACTTTTGAATTCAGGATGCAGAGTAGTGAAAAAACAAAAAACAAAACACTAAACAAATTACAGTAAGCTTTAGTAAAATGTCACATCTTTCCATGATTTACATTTCAACATAATTGAATCTCCAGAAAGTGAGTTTAAGATGCTGACATGTCTTCCAGATCGCCATTCAAGTGACCATGAAGGTCCCATCTCTCATCCATTTATTTACATTTTATCCTGCTGCTAATGGCTGAATATGAGTGTGGAGTTTACTGCCATCCAAATATTTCCTCCTGATGCAGCTGTTGTCTGGTCCCGATCTGTCTGATGATGCTGCTTGTTCGTTAATCCAAGCTCAACAAGACCCAAAGTGGTGAGATAAACAATGCCATCGGGAATCATCTCGTGCGAATAATAAGTGTGTTTACCGCATTTCGCTATGTCACAGTTCTTCGGAGTTTATCGCCTGGCAAACACATCGGCAGACAGACTATCACCATGTTGAGCATGACATAAAAGCCCTTTTTGTGGATGAGGGGAAACATCGGACTCGGCATATGCAGATGGCGCACGGTCTGGTGTGACTCCAAGCTGATTTATCTTCTTTTGATCCTCCAGGCTTCACTGGTTTCATGCGCAGCCCGACGTGCGACATCTTCAACCCTTTGCATCACGAGGTGAACCAGGACATGGAGCAGCCGCTGTGCAACTACTTCATCGCCTCCTCTCACAACACGTACCTGACCGGAGACCAGCTCCTCTCACACTCCAAGACGGACATGTACGCCTGGGTGCTGCAGTCCGGCTGCCGCTGCGTGGAAGGTGCGCTCGCGTCCGTACCAAAGAAAGACTTAAAAAGAAGAAGAAAAAACTAAAATAAAAAGCGTCTAGTGGAAATTCTGTGTTATGTTAGCAATGGCTCAGTCAGGATATCATTTCTGCCATCTCACTTGTCATTCTGTCATGGCTCAGACAGAACAGCACCATCATTTATGCT
The DNA here is from genome assembly GCA_903066825.1 of Alfaro cultratus. NCBI lineage: Eukaryota > Metazoa > Chordata > Actinopteri > Cyprinodontiformes > Poeciliidae > Alfaro > Alfaro cultratus. The sequence continues at coordinate 36,670 of CAEFZX010004124.1, read as the reverse complement.
ATTAGTAACACTCTGGGTTTTTCTTACTATGACTAATCAATATGTCTGCTGTGAAAATAGACGATTGCAATCCGTGTCTGTTTTTCTTGACTGCTTATTGTTACGACAAACTCTGTCATTTAAAACAAAAGTCTTAGTTCTGTTTTATTGATCGCTGTCAAGAATAATGTTTTTTAATGTTTAGGATGTTCTCTGCTACTTAAAAAACTAGACGCACTTAAATTCAATTAAAAATAACAAAAATAGTTGTTATAACTCAGGATAAAGTAGTGAAAAATGCTGCTGTTTCACATTAGAAATAAATAAATATTATTTCTGCCCAAGACTAATTTCTTTTATGTCGTTTTCCCGCAGTTGATTGTTGGGATGGACCCGACGGAGAGCCGATGGTGCAGCACGGATACACCCTGACGTCCAAAATAACATTCAAGTCCGTCATAGAGACCATCAACAAATACGCCTTTATAAACAACCAGTAAGTCAGAGCTGCATGTTGCTAACTCTAGAGCAGGGGTGTCAAACTCATTTTCGTTTTGGGCCAAATCGAAATCATTAATGCTCTTAAAGGGCCGGTTGCGCCATAACGTATTGCTAAAACCCATTAGAAATATTAATGAATTCTTAAAATGAAATAATATTGAACATCTTTTCAGTACCTCTAGGATTTTGCGATTGTTTTTGTGATTGTTTTGCAGTAAAAAACTAATTTGGAAATATTTGTGCTTATTTATGACGGTAAATTTGACTTTTTATTACTCCAAGTATAGATCACTGGCTAGAATCTGACAACAATTAACGAGGCAGCTGTTTAGTACAAGTAAGAAAGTTTTTGACAGTTTTTAAGAAAAATCTGCAGTAAACTGTATTAGTGCAAAAAAAGTGTGTGGATTTGTTGATTTTGTGTAAATATCCAGAATAATTTGTAAGAAACTGGAGGGACTAATTGATATAATTTGGCAGTAAACAGATAAAACTGCATTGATTTGATTGATTACATTATATTCAAACAGGCATAGTGTTTAGTCTAGGATGTAGAGGGCAACATAAAAAGCTACGGCGGGACAGATTTGGCCCACGGGCCTTGAGTTTGACACCTGTGCTCTAGAGGATGAGAAAAGAAGTTTGTGGGCACAAACTTGTTTGTAACACCTGTTAAAAAATTATTTTCATGTATGGAAATATACAATTGCAAACATACCTGACCACGAAATTATATAAATAAATAAAATACAAAAGCTGTCAAAAAAAGAAATATTTTTTTCAGGAACTGTGATTCTAGGAGCAATTAGCACCTATAAGTGAACCATCTGCTGAGCGGAGCTTCGTCTGGCTCCCCGAGGAGCGGCTGATTGTCTCTGTGGGCCCGACGGTACCTAAACAAAGTTGTGACTGATGCGGTTTCATGCTGACATATTGGCCCACTTTCACCACTCGCAGCTTCTAATCTTGGCGGTGGCTGAGTTATAAAGATGTTTATTTAATTCAAGTACAGCCACTGTTTCTACTTAATTAAGCCAAATGTTGCTGCCTCATCCTCAGACTGTTGGAAATGTAAAATTAGATTAAAGTCAAGTGTCCTAATTAAAAGTTGTGCAGACGTAACAAGTAATTAATGCATGCTAGCAGTTTAAAAATATAGCGAGGTACTTATTTTTTTTGTTGATTCATCAAAAGCAGAAGAATTACAAAAAAGACATTACATTTCTTAAGTGCATCTTTTTTTTTTGTGGTGATTTTCTTTATGTAACCCACTGAACTGCAAGCTAAATTGCTAAAGCCTGTTTGCAGCTTGTTGTTTATTATTCTGTTAATCACATCCTGGACTGTGTATAAACACACACAAAAAATAGTTTTTGACAGTTTAAATTAATTTTCCATAAAGCTACATACATGGAAAAAAAAATCTCTATTTAATTAAAATGTTTCAAATCCTCTAATATTTAACATGTGTAATTGCTGCCTTTGTTAAATACTTAAGCCTTCTGAATTAAGATCATGCAAATAATACAGAATTTATAATTCCGTTGTGTTATCTTTATTTTTTTTTTTATTTTATGCTCTGAGCTCATTTCTTTTGCCAAACTTGCTGCTGTATTGCCAATGTGCTGCAAATTTACAAGTGGTAGAGCAAAAAGCTAAAACTACAAAAAATATATTTGTATATTATGGGTTTAAAAGCTGTTTTTGTGATTGGACAGTCACTTCCTAAAGAGTTTACTCAAAATAACACAATGCTCTTTTTTTTTTTTAAGCCACTCTGAACCTTTATCTTCCAAAACTTAATTACTCTGAACCCTGAATCTGCCCTGGGTTGTTTGTTGTGGGTCTTTCCCAGGGTGGAGCTGCTCATATAAATTACCTGTTTATATAAATTATCCACTAAAGATGAGGTCATGTGACCTGCTCCTTCCTGGTCGACCACAGCAGAATGTTGCCAAGCGAGAAGGAACGTAAGAGATTCACTTTGCAAAAGTTCTCAATCTTAAAATGTAGCAAATTTTCACAACAGCTCCATTCTGACTTGTTTAAAGTGTGAAACATAACGTAACGTTCCCCCACCATTCTCCCGGTTAAATTTCTACTTCTTCTTCACACCAGTGGATGAGAAGACGGGGGTGCGGAGGTTAAAAAATGGTCCCAAAAAACCCCCAACATAATTCTGTAAAGAACTTTTTTAAGGATATATTTGTTCATCTCTGACTCTCCAAAGACAACACTCACCTTTGCTAGTTAGGAAAAAAAAATCTGCAATTTTCATTAATTCATGCCTAATTAATTTCCAATCTGTCACAATGCTGACAGGGAGAAGAGATTAATAAACTCAACACACTTTGCCTGATCATCGTCTCCCTTGTGTCTGTCCTGCTTACTGTTTCCACCAGAAGACAAAGCTGATATTTTATCCTCAGTGCTGCATGCTAATGTGATTAGTAGCCTCAGGGCAACATTTCACTGCAAAAAACAAAAAAATATTAAATAGTATTTTTGTCTCGTTTCAAGTGCAGACAACCTAGTACTCTTAAAACAAGACAAAGGTAGCTTACAAGCAACTTTTCAGCAAATTATCACATCTTGTTTTAGGTTAATAATTCTTGAAAATAGATACAAAGTAATAGGATGATTAGATTTTTCCACCTATGGATAAAAATTGTCTTGTTATAGGTGAAAAAATCTGAGCTACTTTTCAGACGAAGAAAAGGTGAAAAATCAAACCGGGAGTTTTTGTTTTCCCTGTGCTTCTGTTAAGTATTCAGGTATTTTTGGCAGTTTTAAGCAAACTTTCTTTCTTTTTTTTTTAATCCTTCTTAAAGATATCCGGTGATTCTGTCCATTGAGAACCACTGCAGCATCCAGCAGCAGAAGAAGATCGCCGAGTACCTGCGGGAAATCTTTGGAGACAAACTGGATGTGGGAGAGGTGCTGAGCAGAGACTCCAAGACGCTGCCCAGTCCGCTCAGCCTGCAAGGAAAGATCCTCATCAAGGTAAGGACACATCAGTGGGCAGTTAACTGTGGGATGGACTGGGCGTCTGTGTTTTTCATTTTTAAAAGCCACGAAACGGGAGGAGGACTTATAACTCACTTTTTCTTATGAATGCGTGAATGAAGGCGTCTGGTTCCTTCCACTCAATGTGGAGAATAATGAAGAAGCGCTCATTATCTGTCGATATTTTATTTGATTTTTTTTACCTAATGTGCGTTACCAAGGGTGGGGGGAGTGTGATCAGAACTGCATGGCCACTAATTACTTCCTGTGAAGAGGATGAGGAGAAGGAAAAGTGAGAGGAAAGTAGGTCATTTTATTAATCATAAATGGGACGGAGGGGAAGTGGAAGTTTCTGGCATAAATTAACTCGGCGACAGACTGCTGGCTTAAATATTTTGTATCGTATACAGTGCAAACAGCAGCTAATTGGTGACTCATTTGGGGTTGTCATGTCATTTTTTTCAAATACTTCCAATTTTAGCAATGGAAAAAATAAATAAATCAGTTTTATATTAAAGATAGAATGTGTATTAAAGCTACACGTTTAACCAAATCTTTTTGTACCCAGATTGGAAATTTTCTTTTAAATTAAGAAGCACAAAAAGCAGAATTTCAGGCAAATTTTTCATGAAACACAAACGTTGTCACAAGTTGCATTGGAGGAAAACAATAAAGAAGGAAAACTGACACTGAAAAGTTTGTGCAGGTCGCTGACGATTGCGGGAATTTGGATGATGTTTGTTCTCAGTGTTTTTTTATGAATACAGTTATCTGTGTTTTAAGAAGTTTTCATTTGTAATTCTGAAAAATACTGATGCTAATTAATCCTCTTTAATTGCCTGGTGTTTGTAATAAGTTAAAAAAACACAATGCCGCGCAAAATTATAAAGGCATCCCTATATTCTTTTTACTTTACCACGATCAAAGACTCAGACTTTGATGTGATTCTTTTAAAGACGTCTTAAGAGTTATACAAGCCTTCTGAAGGTTTTTCAAAGTTGTTTTTTTTTCCGTCCAGTTTTTGCACCATGGAAGCAAATTGTTTAAGAAATATGAGAAACGGAGAACAAATCAAAATGTCAAAACCTTTAGACCTGACAAAGGATTCATCGCCGGCCAGATTTGAGCTAATAGCTCCTAGAAAGTCACCTGGTTCGTTCCGATTCTTTTCTCCCCATAAACCGATTTAGTTAAAGTTTACAGTTTTCCTGCTCCAGCACTTAATTCAAGCAAATGTATTCACAAATATATTTGGCCTTTTACAAATTTCCCCTCTTTACTTTTTTGTCACATTCACATGTTGCATATTATTTTCAAATTCTGATATCAGAGAACGACTACCTGAGCAAAAACAAACAAAAAAAACAATATATTTTGATTTCACTTATCAAGTGAAAAAAAGCAATCCAAACATTCTGGCTCAAGACAGGAGGTTGCTGTAACCAATACTATTTCCTTTTCTCTGGGAGTGTCTTTATAAGGGAATAAATGTTAAACTGTGGAATAAACACGGGTTCATTACATCGACGCTCAAACTCTATAAATCAGTTTTGCAAACCACAGATGGTCAGGAATCTGGATGTTGAACGTTTAAAAGTATCGCATCAAATACTCTGGACAAACTACTAATTTTGTGGCTCAAACAGTTTTTATTTTTGTATCTTTAATTGGTTCAGTTAAATAAATGATGTCTTTGTACAGCCCACTGGTGACAAAGTGCCTAAAAATGGACTTTAAAATGATACGTTTTTACTGTTGTGGAGAGACGTTGTTTCATCCTTTGGGTTTTGGAGACTAGCTATACCTGAAAGGTCGACGCATCTAAGCTTAGTGGCTTAACAAGCAAACATTTTCTTGAAAACAGTGAGGTACTGACTGGAAATTGTTTAAAAAGGCCGTAAAGAGACTTTCAGAAAGCCTGAAGAGATATTGACTCAGAGTGGATGCTTAGTCTGAGAAAAACGGGACCAGAAACTCTCAAGCAACAATTCTTGGAAGTTTGATTTTATTTTATTTGCCTCATAAAAACATACAAAAGTTGCTAAAAGTTAAAATCTGCAAGTGACCCGCAAATTCTCCCATCTTTTGAACTGATCTTTTCAAGTTTTAATTTTTACACCAAATGAAGTGGGTTTCTTTACATTTAAGATTGAAGGTTTTCCTATTTATTACATTACTGTAGAACAGAAAGCTTGTACAGGGGCTTAAAGCTGGAAACCTCAACATACGGTCTGCCTTACCTGACAACATTACCGAGGGAAGCAGACCGGCTGGGCAGCAGCGTAGCTCCGTCTGTACGTATATTTGAACGAATTGTCATGTCTGAGCCTCACATGCTTATCTCTTGTTAGCACCTGCTGCGCTCTGAACCAGACAGGTGCTCAGGAAGAGGAGCGGTTTGACATACCTGCACTCGAAGTTAACCGGTTAGGAAAATAAATTGGACGTTGCTTCGGTGGCATCAAACGTCACATCTAGATTACTGAAGGCTCTCAACAATTATTAGATAATCAAATAAACAGTCTTCGTCTATCGTGCGAAGACGGTCTGTATTGCTGGATTCCTGGTTTGTTCGCTTCAGATCAGATGTCTTTGAAAGAAAAAAATAATAAAAACGATATTGATTTTCTATAAAGGCCTTTTACTGCCCCCTTCTTCCTTCTCCTCCTTTCTGCCTCTCGTTTGCCCTGCGGACCGGCAGAGCCGGGTTGGCACAGCAGTGCAGAAAGAGATTTTTAATAAAAAGGTTTTTGAACCATCACACGTAGAAAGGAGGGTGATAGACTGCTTGTGGCAGCAGTAGCTGGCCAGGAGGGCGGGTAAATGTACCGCAGGAAGCTTTAAGCCTCCAGTTTTTATTAGGAGAAGACGCTTGGAAAATCCTGACTCCCACTCACACTTTGAGAATGGCTCACTAATGGGCTTTCAGTGTGTCCAAATAGCTTCTGAGGGAGTTTCACTGGGATTCTGCCGATGTATGTGTTTTCCTGAGTAAGAGATACAGCATGTGCCCTCTTGAGTGCCTAAATGTGGCAGAATTTGATTTCACTATGGCTGTAAATTCAGATAAAAGACCATCAGGGACACTAAGGTTGCCTAGTGTACAGTACTGTGAGAAAGTATTTGCTCATTTACAGGTGTTGCATTTTTTATTTTTTTGTCACGCCTAAATATTATCTTTGATGGTTAGATGAGACAGATAATCTCTGAAAAATATCAGTCTCCTCTGTGGCCCTAATGTCCATCTGCTAAGATAAACCACATGGTCAGAAACAACCAATCAGAGCCAGGGGGAGGGTCTTAGCGCTGCCAGGCTACAGCGAGCTCCCTACATTCAGAACCTGTCCTGAATGCTCAGTCTTGTTAGCATAGCCACCGATGGCGGTTTTCCCGTAACTGTAAGTTGATTCTCCGCCATTAGCATGTTATTCAGCACGTACACGAGCATGACTGACAGCGCCAAGAGCTTCCTGCTGGCTCTGATTGGTTGTTTCTAACCAAAACGCAAACAAGAGCTTGATTTTTGTTTTTCACAGATTATCTGCCTCTCATAATACTGTCACGACATGGTGACAGTCTTAACAAATAATAAAAAAAGCATATTGTTTATAAAAGTTACATAATGCAGCCTTAACCACAAAGCTCATCATTGAACAACAGGAGAGTTCCAAGACAAAATAACAACGTTGACCGTAAATAGGAGGAAAACAAGCTGCAATTTCCCTAAAATACCTCAATAATCCCCCCGACACCTTTGGAAAACTTTTCGATAAACACCCAGAGATAAAACTGGGACTTTTTGGGAAATGAGCCTCCGGTTCCATCTGCTGTAAAACTAAAACAGCATTTAAGTACCGGAGTACCATACTGACAGAAAAACATGACAGTGGTGGGAAAAGCGTAGATTCCCTCCTTCCTGCATGAAGGGATACGTAACACCGAATTGTTCGGCTTTTATTTTTAAACCGTCCCCGAGGTTCGACCTGCGTGGGCTTCTGCATGTAAACAGAACACAGAAGGAGGGCCTGTGCCGCCCTTAGCGTGGAACATCCGACGATCAAACGAGTGCGTTTCTCTCTTCTCCTTTCCCTCTACCTCCTCTCCATCCAGGGAAAGCGCCTGCCTGCGTATCTGTCTGCGGACGCCGAGGAGGGGGAGGTGTCTGACGATGACAGCGCCGACGAAATCGAAGAGGACTTCAAACTCAAGAGCAGCAATGTAAGCTGCAGGAATGCTGCTGTGGGTCTTGTGTGTTAACCAAGCATGTTTTAGACATGACTTTTATTCAGTCTTAAAGCATCGTGGCAGTGAGATTCTCAAACATGTCAGCCATGCAAATGTGACACTTGAATCTCCATTAATCTTTTATTTAGAAGACTAATCTTAAACTAATCCGTCAGTCACTGCAAAAACTTAATGAGTTGCTTCATGGCTTTGTGCATTTGCAACATTAGCTGAGTTTTAATTTAATTTAATAGATTGTGTTATTAGATATCCCCTCTCATTTCAGTTAATTTTCATTTGATGAGTGTGTGATGCGTGGCAGTGCGGCTGAGGCCAAACTAGAACACAGAGTTCTGATTTCAGCGTTATTGAAGTTTTACTCGACATTTTATTCCTCTAGTTTTGTATAAAGGGACAAAACCAAGACAGGCAGCAGATTTTACATGAATCTGTTCAGCACAGACAGTCTCCAGCAGATGTGTTGAGATCCGCAATAAAACGATATGCTGGTTTCAAAGAGAAAACAGGGAGAAAACTTCATCACTAGAATTAATTAATAAAAAAACGGAAAATGCATTATCGGCATGCATTTAAGACAAGTGGAGACAGCTGGATCCTTTTAATTTATCAAGATTTAAAAATACTCTCGAAGACAAACTTAACAAAAAAAACCAACAAATTATTAGAAATGCAAACAGATCATTTAGTATTTGAATACATAAAATGTAGAGAGCTATCCATTTGTAGAGCCAAACTATCCTGGTCACTTTGCGCAGCATTTCAAACAGAATCCTCTGTTAGATCAAAATAAATTAAAATCTGCATTTGGTTTATCAGTCTGTAGGAGCGGCTTTTTTTCCGCTTTGTGTTTCTCGGTCAACAAATGGATTGGAAGCATATTTTTCAACCCTACAGAGGCAACAAAACCGAGGCCAGTTAATGTGATCTTGATGATGCCGTAGTTGAGATAACGACTTCACTAATTGGCCAGCGATGTTTGTGGTGATTATTGTCAGCAATGTTTTAGGGTAGCCAAAGCTTAATGATGCAAGTAGAAAAGACAAAAAAAGGGAAAACTGAAGGAGCGATTTCATTTCTCCTTTGAATTCGACATGAGGTTTTACACCTGCCTGACGAACATCGCTGACATTTTCACTGAAAGTCAGAATCCCGCGGATCACTCAGTTGCTGTGTGCGCGCCATTTTCATATTCATCCTTAGTCATCGTCTCAATATTGTCTGGCACTGCGGTGCCAGGAACATCCTTTCCAGATTTAAAATGGGAAAAAGCACTGGTCTTATTCTCCAGTTTGGTTTCATAAGTGAGCGTAGCGTCGTTTCTCTTTATGAAGCTGGAGGCGCGGCGCAGCAGATGCCACAGCAGATGATCATCGCCATTTTGAAAGGGATGTTGGCAGGTTACTGGGAGTTTCTGCTTTGTGCTCTTAACACCAGTACGCTTTCACAGCAGTGACTTGCTAGTGCTGCACCAATAGACTGACTCGCCTTTGTTGTGGAAATAAACCCAACTATTTTACCAAGCACTGTCAGGTGAAATCACTCAATCAGGTTTATTCTTATATTGTGCACAATACAGAGAGCTTGTAGGACAACCAATAATGAAGCAGGTCTGGGTGAAAAGCTCTGCCAGGCAGAGACAACACTTGAGTTTTATGCCAAGGATAAGGAATTCAAAACAAGGAGAGACAGTCTGGTTCTAATGCAGCTGTAGAAAACAACTTCCAACCTTGTACATGTAACCCAAATAGTTCTTTTGGTGAGAGTTCATAAGCATTTCATATAACATGATCAGCAGATGTTAACTTGCAGTAATTTTCCACCACACCTTTTATGCAAAAGAGACAGAAGTGGTATGGAGAGCATGTCTTTAGTTGTATTGCTAAAGATTAGCATGCCACTGGCGTCTGACATTTAGTGCTAAATGAAATGAAGGAAAGACAAAGAAACAGAGGTGCTACCGCAGATGCAGACGTCTAATTGCAGGTCGTCATGCTGCAGAATGACAGAATGTTTCTCATCCTCTGGGTAATTTATTCTTTTCCTTTGGACTCGCAGTCAAAAGTGAAAATTTTAGTGTTTTTGTCTCCCAGTTTTTAAAAAAAGATTATAAAGCCCTTAGACTTTTCACATTTTGCCAGAATGCAACCATATACTTGCAACCATAAATTTATTTTATTAGGATTTTAGTTTTCCACAAAGACATTAGGTTTGCACTCGTCTTTAGCTTTCTTTTCTCTATTACTCTTAAATAAAATCTAACACTCCACATCACCTGAAAACGCCATCCCACTGTGAAATATGGCGGCAACATCAATCTGTGAGGAAACTTTTCTTCAGCAGGAATAAGAAAACTAATCGGAGTTTGTGGAAACATGGGTCGAGATGGAAAGAAGAAGAAGAAAAAAACAGGGCAATCTGGAAGAAACCTTGGTTCAGGCTACCAGACGCTTGAGTGGTCCACCGACTCACAAGCAGGAGCATCAAATCTGTATGCATGTGTTAGAGTGACACAGTTAATGTCTGGAGCTGAGTTTAATTGAGAGTCTTTCACAAGACTTGGAAATTGCTCTTCATGGATGTTCTTCATCTAATTGGACTGAACTTCAGTTAGTTTCCATAGAACAAGTGGCAAAAAAAAAATATCTGTAGCCGTGTATCCATTGTCCAAAGAAATTGTGCAAATTGGAATTACAAAAATAAATTTGCTAAATGGACACACTCCAGTTTCAAAACAACTCAGGTTTTTGATAAAAAGTTATACATTGTTTTTTTGCGCTAGGATGAGTTGGCTTTTCAGCCGCGTTGACATTTGTGTATTTTACAAAACTGCAATGGAAACACTTTTTTCGTAGTTTGCAAACAGCAGCGACGTCCTTATTTGTCGTCGCTGGCCTTCATAGAAAATGAGCAGCTGGCTCCACCAGAGGTGTCACAGCATCATCAAGAGCTCAGTTTGTCGGCTCTTCTGTAAAATATCAGACTGCAGTTTGCACAAAACTTTGCATCTGCTCCCAAATATAAAGGGCTTCTCCTCTGATGGCCGATGATGGGGACTTGTCCAAGTGTTACCATCCATGATTTTTAACGACTTATCGCTTGAGCAGGCTTATTCACGGGTGATTTGAATTGCATTTCTTATTTAATGGAAACACCACAAATTCAAAATTGTGATTTTATTTTTTAAACATTATCCGAATATAGAAAAACACAGCTACTGTCTAGATGTGCAAAGCTGCAAGAGACATACCCCAAAGGATTGGCAGATGTTACTGCAACAGCAGGCAAGGCGAGTTAAAATAAGTCAATGTACACCAGATTTTAAAATGTGTATTTGTTTTAAAATACTGTGCATAATTTCCTTTCACCAAGTTCATCAGTCACATACATTCCTCAGAACAACCATGAAAGGTTGTGGTTGTAATCTGTCAAAATGTGAAAAGGACATTTTTGCCAGCAGTCAGAGACTTCCTTTCGGGCCTGGCCCTTTGAAATTAGTTTCAGTTTGCCCCTGTCTTGAAAACTGAGCTCTCTTACGTCGCCCTTCCACTTAGGGCAACGGCAATCACCAAGTGGAGTCTCACATCAGAAAGAAACTGGACTCTCTTCTGAAGGAGTCTCGGATCGTGGACAAGGAGGACACCGACAGCTTCAGCATCCGAGCTCTGCTCCGAGCCACGCACCAGGGCCTTCAGAAGAACCTGCGCCAGGTACGCTCCGCTCCACACAGCCCGCCCAAAGGCAACCGAGGCGGCTTCCGGGAGCCGCACTCGTGGAGGAGAAACCCTTCGTCAACATGCAAAGAGAACGCGGCGAAGAGGAGGGGAGTAAAACTAGGTCATCGTGTTAGTCACGGAGGAGGGTTCGGGGAGTAAAGGAGCAGACCAGCTCCTGCCACACTCGCTGGTCAAACACACACGGCGAACAGATCGCAGAGCTCCTCTGCAGGGTTTCTGCATCTTCATCCGATGAAGTATGTCAAAACAGGAAGAGTGTGAAGGCGGTCTAAAAAGAAAAAAGTCTGAAATGTTGCTTAATATTTCATTTTGTCGCTTGCATCTTATTTTTAGGGATTCTCTGTTTCCTGACTGCCGTCTCAGCGCGGTGGGTGTAGTGCAGCAGGGTTTCCTATCCGCTCTAATGTAGTCCTACATCGGCGGTGATCCCCTTCACCTCATTCTGTCTCTGAGGCTTTTTCTCTCCAAGTGTTTCTAGCTGGTTTGTTTTTGCAGCTCTCGCCCACTGGCTCTCCTCAGCTGTCTGATGTTTTATTGAGTGCCGTTTGTTGCGCCTACTTCAGCTTTAGGCTTTAAATGACTCCCCAGGTGCTAATGTGTTCGGTATTTCACTGCCTAATGAAACCCAGATATTAATACAAACACAAAAATGCTCACCGAGGTAGAAAAGGAGGTCCTGAATATCTTTTCTGCTTTTTTTCCTCCTTCTTTGTTCAGAGCTCAAAAGGAGTTCTGAAGAAATCCCAAAGCAGATCCCTTATCACAACACTCAAACAGAAGGTAAGACACAGGAAGATGGGCTTTCTCTGTCATTTTTTATTTTTTACTTTTCTTCTTCTTTTTGATGTGTTTGTGAAGAGGTTCATTCAAATTTAGTTTAGCAGAAGAGAGGCAGGAATACTTTACTTGTGTTCAACAAAAAACATTGACATAACTGGTTGGCTGGGTTATAGTAGATTGGTTCTATCGCGGTACTGTTTACGGATGTTTAATGAGTCATCCTTTTAAAATTTTCCTTTCCTGAAAAACTTTGAAGACATTATTCTTTTTTGCCTTACATTTGTTTTTTTTTAGTGTTTTTCCTTCCTTTCTTCTGTCCTCCCAAAGTTATACATTACTTCTCTTCTCTCATCTCTGCTTTCCTTGTGTAATATTTCCTTTCACTCAAAATGCCCTTCGTTGTATTACTCCTTCTTTCACTTCCTGCTTCCTTCCTTTCCTTTATTTTTTACATGCATCCTTGTGTCCTCCCATCTCTCCTTTCAGTTTTGTCCTTCCTTGATTCTTTACTTTCTTTATTTCTGCCGTAATTCCTCACATGTACCATTCTGTCATTTGTAACTTATTCCTCATTGTTTCCTATTTTCCTTTTCCCATCTTTCCTTGTGTCCTTTCCTTTCTTTTGATTTGCTATACCTCTCTTCCTTCTTACTTTCTATCTTTTTTCCTCATTTATTTAAGTCTCCTTCTTTCCTATAGTGTCCGTCTGTCTTTGTGTCATTCCGTTTTTCTTCTCACATCTCCTTCCCTTCTTTTTGTCATTCTGTCTTCCTCTCTCTCTCTTTCCCGTCCTTTTTTAGCTTCCTCTTGTATGACTGTGCTCCACTTCTGTCTTTTCTTGTCTCTTTCTTTGCGCTCCTTCAGTTTCTCATGTTTCTCTCTCTCTCCCTGGTTTCCTTCCTTTTGTGTCCTTCCTTCCTTTCTTCCTTCCTTCCTTCCTAAAGGGTGGACTGACTCATTTAAAAAAAAAATCTAAATGCTAGCACATAAGAAAAATTATCATATAAATTTCGTGCCATTAAGCGTTGATCTTATTCGTGTAAGAAAACAATAGAGAATCTATGATTCGCCCAATAATGCAGATCTAAATATGCTGTATTAATTTAAATTTGCTCTAACGTCGTCTTTGATGAAGGATTTCCCATCAGAAATGTTGTGAAATATTGATTTCGTAGCTCAAAGTTTTTATTATTAGCCACATTCCATCCTCTCGCAGGATTTTTCTATCCTCTTTTCCCTCCTGCATTTACCCACTCAGGCTTCCACTTGAGTCTTTAATGCCTCCCTCTTTGCATATCATGTGCCCTCCCACGTCTGTGTCAGTGGTTGTGTGCGTGCATGTGTGTACTCTATACAAATGTGCACACACACACACACACACACTGCGGCGTGTTTGTTGAAAATCTAAACACTATAATTACTAAACATTTCTAATCTTCTCAGCCCCCTCCTTCACTCCAGTAAGGTTCCTCTCTTAAAGAAATGAAATACTGTTGCTATTTCTATAACACACATTCAAACTGCTACTGCTAAAGCACACCGCAGCGTCTATTTATTATGATGGACATAATTCACTAAAGACACTGGCGCTACAGCCCTCTGGCCACAGAAGAACCGGCGGGCTGGGATCGAGTAGGCGGCTTCGTACATTTCATATATTTAGCAGATTTTCCAGGTTGTCAGCTGAAGGCAGCGCATACCTACATAACAGAGAATAAATTTCTGCTTTTTAACTTACATGTGTGTTTCAACACTTCCAGAGGCACTCCAAGTCCAGGCTGGCATGTCAAAGCGTGGAGAAGGAGGAAGAGGTTCAGGAAAGGTCTGGAAGAGAGGCTGGCGGACAATTCAACAGGTGACCTTTGAACTTCTTCACCACAACGCTCACAGTCGGGGACAAGCGAATGGCTTGAAGGCTGCCGCGCGCAGTGGCGCCTCCAGAACATTTCATAGGGTTGGCCAGACGGGGCCACTGAAAAGGAAGCATAGAGCATAAAAAATGAATCAAGTCTTTTATTTAAATAATGTTAAAAATCCCAAACTGTCATCAGCATATAGTGAACTCTGCTTCTTAGTTTACACACTTTATGACCTCTAATAACATTTATCCCTATATATATATATATATATATAACAGCTACAATAATGCTGTTGTTTCAACTTATTACAGCCAAACCTGGATTTTATTTGCAGTTTTAACCACTGAATAACATTTCTGCTGGTGTCTGCTCATATCCACTGTTGTGCAGTTTGTTGTTCTTTATTCTGCTTTTTATGTTGCATACTCCATCTTTGTCTGACTCTTCTCGCTTTGATTGCCCATCAGATCCTGAATTCATGTTCTGTTCTATTTCCTGGTAGACGTTTAGATTAAGCCGGTTCTTTGCCTGTGGAAATTGATCGAACAAGAATTTTTAGCTTGCTGTTATTTCTTAATCTTTGTTCAGGTTTTCCTCCTTCTATTCTCTCATCCTGATTCATGATTCATCCTTCTATTCTCTGTTCCTGTTTGGTGATTCATGTATGAATGTCTTCGGGAGTTATCTCAGCTCCCTTAAATGCGTCTGACTGTGTTTGTCTGAGAACATATATGCGTGATTTGTAGATGCACTTGTGCAATAATAAGAGAGTATTGTGGCACAGTGTGTGTGCTGGTTCCCATTAAGCTTTTTGCCTTTGATGCTCTTTCCTGTGGTTTGCAAGCTGCCTCTTATGGACAATCCTCTCTATCCTGCCACGAATTTCCACTCTAAATGGGTCAGTGAGACTGACCAAAGTCTATCTGATCGCTCTCCTGTCTTGTTTTTCAAAATGGATTTTTAGGGGCGGACGGAAGAGGAAGACAATAAAACTAAGTCGAGATCTGTCAAACCTGGTGGTGTTCACCAATTCTGTCGCCTCGCAGGAGTGCTTAAACGAAGGTGAAACAAAACCAACACCTACACACACAAGCCGTAAATTGCAATGCTTCTCAACCCCCTGTGGACATTTTCTCACTCCCTGCCTCTGTTGTTGTTTTGTTTTTTAGGGACTCCAGGTGACGTTTTGTCTTTCAGTGAGACCAGAGCGCAATCTCTGGTCAATCACAGGGCCGAGCAGTTCCTGGCGTTCAACCAGAGGCAGCTGTCGAGGATTTACCCCTCGGCGTATCGCATCGACTCGTCTAATTTTAACCCGCAGTTCTACTGGAACATTGGTTGTCAGTTGGGTGAGAATTTGAATTGTCTATTTAAGATTTTACTACATGAAATTATTCACACCTCTCAAACTGTCTTGCTTTTTTTGTTATGTTTCAGCCAGTAGCTAAATCTCAAAGACAATTGTGTGTTATTGAGGTTCTAAAGGACCAACTTTCTTGTTGCGGCAAAAATAACGCTATTTCCATGTTTCACAATGGGAATGGTGTGTTTAAGTTGCTGATTACAGCACCTTGTATCACAAACATATTGCTTGCTTCTCCTTGAATTTCCCCCTGGGGATTAATAAAGTATCTATCTATCTATCTATCTATCTATCTATCTATCTATCTATCTATCTATCTAGCTATCTAGCTATCTAGCTATCTAGCTATCTATCTATCTAACAGTGGCTTTCACGTGAGACTGCAAATGCATATCAGATTTACTTCTAAACAATATTGTGAATTAGGAATCACAGAACTATTCATGATAATCTGGCCTGTCACATTTAATCCTGATAAAATGTGAAAAAGTTTAACAAGTGTTAATACTTTTACAAGGCACTGCAAAACTTTTATTAACAAGTCGCGTGTTAAGAATTAAAGACACAGTAGATCTCATATATTTATTAAGACAATATTCATATGATACTGTCTATCCACTTAATGGCATACAACTTTAATTTCTAATTCTGGGATAAACTTTGGGGTGAAACGTGTTTAAACAGATGACTTCATGTAATGACTCGGACAAGAAGCATCTGATGAAGAACAGGAAACTTTTAAACACAGCAAAGGGCTCTGTGGTGATTAATTTCACATTTAATCACTTAACTAAGTGATTAATTCTACACCGTGTTTTTGTTACATAAAAATTCAAAACCTAAGACTAGGCTCTTGAAAAGGGATAAAAGTAAACCTTACATACTGAAGAAGACAGTGGGTGAAAATGATAATAAATGGGTAGAAGTAGTTAAATGAAACAAGACGGAGCAGAAAGCAAGCCAGACAGTACAAAGCGGGAGCTCTGCAAAAATATTTCAGAAGGTGAAGCAGTCACGACACATTTCATTAATATTTTAAGAACAATCACAAAGTTTTTTCTCTCTTTTGCTGATGAAAAACAGGAACAAAAATCCCTAAAGCAATGGTTCGTCACCTCACCTTCATCCGTCTCCCCTTTAGCACAACAGCTTTTGAAGACTGTAGAAATGTTCTCAGTTCTAGTTTCAGGCACTTTTGTTCCGTCTATTTGCAAAAGGCTTGTTTGGATGTTTGCCATCTTGCTGCTACTTCTTGGTTATGTTTTGGTTTTTGAGAATCTGACCTGTAACAAAACTGATGCAATTGTCTGCTTTGAGCTTGGTATTATTGTGCAGCTTTGCTTTTCTGCTATGGGTAAAATAATCACAGGAATATTTTCGACTAGGGTCATTTCAAGGCCACCTTCCAGTGCTATGAAGTTTAAGCAGTGATGATGACTTTTTCCCTCTTCAGGTTAGTATCTCCAACCATCATATCAGAGTTTAGACTGGGCCTAAAAACTCCGACCCGATCCAACCCAATAATTAACTTTAATTATACGCCTGAACCCGAAGTAAACCCAACATATTATTTTCATTAAGATTTTACTGCTTTCACTTTTAGGCCACTATTTGAGTAGAAAGCGTAACTTCTGCCGTTTTTAGCATTGCTTGAGCATCTTCCAGCTCCATTTTGTCGCTTGTTGTAACTTCTGGGTGAGTCAAGTGCAAATCATTTGGGATGTGTGATTGATAGGAGCAGCGCAGGGCTGGGCAGCGAGCGCATTTATTATGCAGCACGCTGTGCTTGTTACTATCCAATGAACGTCTTCACTTTATTTTCTTGCTATCCTCAACACGTTGAACTACCTAAACATGTTTTAAACTATGATAAGTAGATTAACACAACTTCATATCATGTGATTACATTTGGTCTTATCTGTGCTCTTTGTATTAAACTCACCACAGAAGCCCGAGCCTGATCCGACACGACCATAAAGAAAGTCATTTTGGCCAAACCCGGCCCGAAGCCATAAATCTAAACCCTGCTTCACCCTACAAACAAGCTGAGAATTATTTATTTTTTTAATTTACCCCTCAATGCAGACTCATGTGTCAAAGTGTAGGTGGTGTTTAGGTGAAATGTTATAACTAAGTGGATGCTTTTTTTTGTGTATTTTTCCTTTTTTAGTTGCTCTAAACTATCAAACAGACGGGAGGATGATGCAGCTCAACAGATCCAAGTTCATGGTGAATGGAGGTATTGGTTACGTCCTCAAGCCCCCTCCAATGTGTAAAGGTAAAACCATGCACCGAATAAACCCAAAAATACCAAAATACAGATACAGTTTATTAGTGAAGCTGTGGATTATTATTCTCAAATTATGAGGAATAATTACATTTCAATTAAGTGTTGCAAGAACAAACAGCATACTTAAGAATTTGTTTTATTTTCAATCTAATTGTAGTCCTTTTACCAGGTATTTAAGTCAAAAGCACCAAGATTAAAGTGAAGATAGTAGTGCTGGATTTTTACAACTATTGCAACTTACAAGGAGAATCACAAAAAACCGAGTGTTCAAAATGTTATTTGCTCTCTTAAAAAGTCTTACTCGGAGAATTTTACCATCTCTCTTGAGTTCAGAGAGGTTTAATGGCTTGGAAATCTGATCACTAATACCCAATTGATCTGAAAGAGACAAGTTAAAAAAAAGCAGAAATTCAATGTTTCTGAAGTGTCTGTGATTTGGCAGCTTTCTGGACCAGAACCACCGCTAGAGAAAGAACTGACCTTCTTCACTGTGTGAACCAAAATCAAGTTGTTGTCAACTATTGTTGAAATAATTCTGCAAGAGTTAAATTAATGCCGTTTCTGAAAAGGACCAAGTAGACTTGGCATAGTTGATTTAACTGCAGAATTTGTTGTGCAAGACCGACCGACTCCTGGTGTGATCTTTCAACGCTTCTATCTTTTAGCTCGGCCGATGAGGAGAACTTGGCACAACCCGTTATTGTTCTAGAGGAAACACAGAGAGGAAGTCTCTCAGCTCAGGCTCAGATCATTGGATGTCTTTGTGATCACTTACTATGGAGTCTGAACAAAGTTAATACGTCACGTGACGTATTGTTATTCAGAAGATGAAATCAAAATGAAAATGTGGTACATCCCAGAAACCCCACATTGCTGAAAGTAAAACTGCTTTAAGTTTGGCAAACCCAAGATAGAAAATATATTACAACATTGTGTGTGATTCAACAAAAAATCCTAAAATGTAGAATCTGAGGTGTTACGCTGCAATATAACTGGAGAGCTGTAAAGGCTTGTAGATTGTGGGAAAAGCCCAGAAAAAAACATTCCCTCAGAGGAAATGACGGGGACAGAGGGCCTAATGTTAGGATTAAATGATGACATTAATTAAAGTTGCTGCTCTGCCATCTTTTACTCCCTGTAGGCTCCTTCAACCCATTCAGTGATGACCCACTTCCAGCTTACCCCAAGAAACAGCTCATACTCAAGATCATTAGTGGACAGCAGCTGCCCAAACCACCGGACTCCATGCTGGGGGACCGCGGCGAGGTAAAGGCAGAGCAACGCAGAGCTCAGCGTTCTCACATTCTCCATCTGTCATTCTGTCTTTTGACGAGCATAATTGTTTCTACACACACTTGTTCTCTCGCGCTCGACTGCTCGGGAACGTAAAACCTGCTCACAGCATAAATAAAAGGAGGGCCGCAGCAGAATTTTGATTATCTCTGCCGCCTTCAGATCATCGATCCATTCGTTGAAGTGGAGATCATTGGCTTGCCCATTGACTGCTGCAAGGAACAGACTAGAGTTGTTGATGACAACGGTAAGAAAAACACCTTCTGTCTCTGCAATGTTTACTTGGATTTAGTGTTAGGTTTTATTGGCTCTAAAGGTTTTTGAAATATTTTACTTCATATTACTTCATTTTAATGAAGTAATATGAACTACCTAGTTCATATTACAACTACCTACCTAGTTAGGTAGTTGCATTGTAAAAATGTACCGTGTGTTTTGTAAGGGCAATGTCACAGTTGTGCGGTTTTGCTTTTTACTATGCAGTCGAGCATGTTCCTGCAGTGTTTGAATGCCTAGACTGGAATAAAAGTCATTTTTATTGACTTGTATGGATATCAGCAGTTAGCGTAACACCAAATAAACCCAGCTTGCGTTCCAAGCTACATTGGACGGAAATCTTATATGTGAGCCACGGATGGTTTCAACATTTCTTTGTTGTTTCTGTGGAGAAAGAAAAAGATTAAGCAATCATCAAACCTTGACTTTTTTTTTTAAGATTAGGTTATCAACGCAGGCAGTGATCACTGAAACAGAGTACATCATTTGTGTTACTACAATGTCAGCCTTTGCAAAAGTGTAATTCGAGAGATGCAGAAATGATGCAGATCCTAATCATTGTGAACGTACGTTGGCCTCAGGTTTTAATCCAGTTTGGGAGGAGACTCTGTCCTTCACACTTCACATGGCTGAGCTGGCTCTTGTGCGTTTCCTTGTCTGGGACCACGACCCGATTGGACGAGACTTCATTGGTCAACGGACTGTTGCCTTCAGTAGCCTGATGCCTGGTCTGTGTACAACTCTGCTGTTTTCTCCTTAATGCTTAATTGAGGCACTGTGATATACTTAAATGCATCGCTTTGTGATTTACTCTTACAGTTTAAAAACAATGCATTGTCGGGTAACATGATTTCACAATGTTCACTATAATTAATCCTAACCTCTCAGACGGCTACCTTACAACCAACAGTGTATTGACAACTGTTCTTAAACGCTCCTTCTCCTCAATATATTTCATTTCTAACCAACAGGTTACAGACATGTCTATCTGGAGGGCCTGACTGAGGCGTCCATCTTTGTGCATGTGTCAGTGCATGATGTCTATGGGAAGGTAAGGGCTCTACAGCGTTTGCCTTTAGTCTCTTTTGCCAGCTGAAATTATATCGTGGAGAAAAACACGTGTCATTCCTTCTCAACACATCAGTCAACTGAGGCTCTGCTCCTTCCACTATTTTCTCTCTCCAGTGGAGCCCTCTTGTCCTGAACCCAAGCTTTACCATAATGCACTTTTTAGGAACCAGCAAGGTATATGGAGCCCCTGAGCTCCGTGCTGTGCTGCATGAAAAAGCAATGCATGTAGTTTGTGTGCAGTTGTACATCCAAAGGAAATGTTGGTGGCTGAATTTTAGTCAGCTTGCAATCTGCTTGCCAAATTTGTTGATTTTACACCATCATTGCTATTTTATTGTCTCCCCCCTCCCAACATCAACAAAATGGTAACAGCATGGCATGCATGCACAAATAAACAGCTTCTTGCATCACATTTGCTGTACCTGAGGTGTAAGGTTGCCATCTATAGGAAATGTTTTTAAAAGCATGTAAGTTCAGTTCATGCGAGAGTCTACATGTGTCCATGAAATTCACTTTTTGATTCACTCATTTTCATTCACTTTCATGACCTGTAAAAGCTTGTGTCTTGCATGTCAGAAGTGCATTTGTGTTTACAGTGTATAATAAGGATGTGTAAGAGTACATTTGCAAAACTTTAATATACTACAGCTGTATAGGGAAAATTTTTATGTTGGTATTTAGGAGTTTTTTCTTCCATAACAATTCCATTGTAGCAACTACTGCAGAGGGAATAGATTATTGATGGTTGTACACTTCTAAAGTAAATAAATGCATAAAAGTACTTCACGGAAGAAGAAATATATAAATGGCTGTCAAAATTTCAGACACAGTTACATGTGATTTTGGACCTGGTTTGGAAAGTCATGTCGAGACTTTTTAGGCCTGTCAGGTTTATGACTTCTTAAGACCCTTCAGAAACTCTGTTTTCAGTCAGCTGACAATCCTGCAATAATTATTTTTATTTATTTGTCTTATGTAATATTTAAATCAGCTGAGAAACTGCATTTTGGGTTTTATGAGCTGTACGTTATAGTGATGCAATGTGATAATCATCTAAATGGACAACATTTCCTTTCACTTTTTGAATATAATTACGTTTACAGCTGTGTACGTCTTTTGCTGATTTCTTATTTCTGATGCACCTGTACTCAGGGTCACCAACTACGAGGCATTCGAGGTTTCTTCAACCGTTCCTCCAAGTCTTCTGTGGACACGAACACCTCTGGTCTTCGGAAGCGCTCAATTAGTGATCACCTCCTGCGTCGAACAGCCAGCGCCCCGGCAAAGGGCCGGAAGAAGACCAAGATGGCGCTATCGGAGTCTGTGGCTTCAATATCTGATCACAGGAATGGGACTGATGCGGGGGCTTCAGGAGGAGAAGGGCTCTCAGCGAGGGCAGAAGGGGCCGAGAAGCCACTTCAACCTCGAGCCCCTCTTGTACATAGACCCATTTCCATGCCATTAGACAGACTTCTGCAAGGGCAGCTGTCAATCTGCTCCCCAGACAAGGAACAGCACGATGTGGGTGCAGACACGATCATCGGTGGGTATTTTTGCTCTAATCCAAGTTAAAAGATTTTTAGACTCAAACAATTTACATACAAACTACTACTTGAAATTGTCTGTATTTATAATTTGTCTAACAATTTGATGCTGTTATTTTTTTTGTAAGAAGGGCAATAAGGGTATATCAATCTAGCCGATTTACCACAGGGTGAATCTAAGATCTTTTCTGTCCTCCTCCTACAAGAGCTACATGCAGAGTAACCTTGTGAACTGTTGGACCACGGCCTAATCTTCATGAGACATTAACATGCTTTTTCTGTCCCATCTTCATTTGCTGTGTTTCTTTATAGTAGAGAACTGACTAGGAAATCCCTCCAGGTAATGAGAAATACTATTGTCTGAAGGTGGCATTGGTCAAAAACATGCAAGCATTGCATTCACCCAGTGCATTTGGTTTGAAAATGGTCTGAGAGATTCATCAATGTGCCATCATCTCCCATTTTACCCAACCAACCCCATTTTACCATTTTCCGTGTTTGATATCTGCAAAAGTGTCTCCTAGTTTTATTGTTCCAACCTCAAAGACCCATTGTTTCAGCTTTCCCTTGGCTGTTGTTCTTGCTGGTCCATTTGTTTGTGTATAAATGTTGCCTTGCCATGGCTGACCCGTCAATTATTGTTTTGCTTGTCAGCTTTATAGTCTTGGTACTGATTATGTTGTCCCTTTGCCTTCTCGTGCACAAACAGTTTTGACCTTACAAGACTGTTTTGAATACAAAAAGAAAAGGTTTTCTACCAGACATCTGGTGTTTACAAGTGAATATTTATATTCAGATGTTCTGAATTCAGATGTCTGAAAAGTTAAGTTGTTTTCTACTAACAATCTAATGCAAGAACAATGTTTTTGTAACTATGCTAAAAACATATAGGATAGAACAGATACTGCATTCATCCCCAACTTGGGAAATTACTTGGTTTGATCAATATTTTACAACAATATTGTCATAAAAACATTGACACATTTCAGTGTCAATGTTTCATTGACACTGAAACATTTCTATAATTGTTTATTTCTAAAGTTCATTGAATTTGTAGCTGACAAGAGAAGTAAACAAAAAAAAAGTAGAAAATATTTTGGTTACAGTTACGAGATGTGGAAAATGGGACAAAATGCCTACTTGATGGTGTGAATCGGTGTTCTGGAGCCTCGAGTTCTGTCCCCAGTGTAACATGTTAGCCCATATTCATTGAGCTTTTTCCTGCCTTTTCTGTGTCCACAGGAGCTTCCCGATTCGACAGGTCCAGGTCTTCCTCCGTGGATGCTTTCTTTGACCCATCGTTTTTTGTTAAATCTCTTGTCTCTACGCCTTCAAAGACAAACAGAAAGAAAGAGCGTGGTCAACCAGAGGAGACTTCCTATCTGGTTATTGGTGGTGGGGGGATAAGAAAGGAAGAAGTATATGTCAATTACCAGTCAGAACAAAGCAAATCCAATAACTTCCCCAAAGAAATAGAGAAACCTGCCTCTATGTCTCCTTTAACAAATAGCCAAACAACATTGGATAAACCAGAAACATCATCAAATAGTACAACATTCACTCTTGCACCGTCAAGCTCCTCCTCCTCTTCCTCGGCACCTTCATCTTTGCCAGCTGTTTCTGGAACAAGCTTTGCTCACAGTTCTTTACATGATAGCACTATATCTAGACTCATTGACGGAGTGTCTTTAGGCAACGAACAAGACACTTGTTGCTCTGTTTCTGCTTTAATTGATCAGTTTGAATGCACTGGTGATCTAAGGAATTTAACCACACCATCTCAGACCATCACCTCATCCCACTTGAACTTTAGGGCTACTTCACCTAATTTCCGAAAAGATCTAAGGTCTCCTCTCATAAACAAAATGGGATCTTCTGAAAACAAACCGTTGACAAACTCCCAAAAGTCAAGTCATGTACACAGTAGCATTTGTTCACCCAACAAGAATAAAGATAGACTTGCTGCAGCTCTCATCTCGAGCCCAGAAACTGCTGAGCTTGAAGAGGTCTACACTATCCTGGATGAAGAAGTTTTGACGCCTGTGTCCGTGTACAACCTGAGGAAGCAGACAGTCCATGTTCAAGCAGATACTACAGGGAGCACGCCTTCCAGCAGTCTAGGGTCCTCACCTGTAAAAACTATTCAAAAATTAGGGAAAGGAAGCAGTGGGGAAAGAATGTGGGGTGAAAGACAAGAAGTTGCGGAGCCAGAGGAGAGGGTTTACGAGGAGGTGGAAGATGCTCCATTTGCAGTACCTAAAACAGAACGGGGTACTTCTGAAAGGTACATGAGCTCCTTCTCCAGTGACTGCGTTCAGATTCTCCACCATTCTACCGGAGAGTCATTTACAGAAGTGGAGCTAAACGTTGATGAAGATCCATTGCAGATCATGCCAAACCAAAGCAAGCAGTGGGGTAGGCTTTCAAGTCCAGTTAAACACCAAGCTATTTACCAAAATCACGACTTCTCTCGAAAGTACTCCCAACCACCAAACCCAACACAATCACCTCATCTAGCATCTTCACAATTGTCATTCCCAGTGAATAAGCAATGCCGTCAAATGACTAATCACCATCAACAAAACAGCTCACAACTTCCACTGGGTCAGAGTTATATCAGCTCCAGACCCTTAAACCCCAGTGCTCTTCGTCAGAACAGCTACTCCATACCTAAGGGCAACTCTGACTTACTTAACAGCCAAACGTCCGACTTAAGGAGCTGTAGTTCGACGCTGCTCTTTAACGGGTCTCATCAACAAAGAGCAGAAAACAATCAAATTACAACAGAGAGAGTAGGATTCCACAATGGTTTTTCCTCTGCTGAAAGTCTTCTGCGTCAATGTTCTGTATCTCAGAACAGGTCCAGACAACTAGCCCTATGCTCGCCTTCTTCCGAATGTAAAGCACTGCACAGCCAGCTCGACCATAGTTGTATTATGACCTCATTAGAGTCTAAACCTTCTCAAAACGTCCAACTACATAGCCAAGGTCAAACACAGGTTTTACAGACTGGAAAATACAAGACCAACCTCATTCATAGCAGACATAACCAACCGTCCAAAGTCAGAGACTCACTGGAATCAAATTCAGGTCCTTCATTAGCTTATCTACAGTCTTCACTGTCTATTACTGACTCCACAGCCCGTAAGCCATGCAAGTCTAAATCTCTCGGGGACCTGACCTCTGAAGACATTTCCTGCAACTTTCAAAGCAAATACAACATAATTAGTCGCAGTTTCATCACTCCTCATACAACAAGGCCAAAGCCTATAGATACAACAGGCAAACACTCTTTTCACACAAAGTCTAGCGATCCACTTACAGAACAGCTACGCAGACTGGTCAGCTTAGAGTTAGACGACGGTCTCAAAGAAAGACCACAGTCGACTCGGTTGCAACAAGAAGCGAAAATCCAACCGGCACAACCCCAAGAAGCAAGTGTGTCTCCAATTGTTTCCAGAGATACGGACGATTCCCCTCCTCCGATGCTTGCCCGACGCCTGTCTTCGCGAAGCCAAAGCCGAGTGCGCCACATCAACAGCCGTGCCCGCGAGAGACAACAAGAGGCCCTCAAAGTTCGGCCAGGGGTGGCGATCAGTGACAGTGCCAGCATTGGTGGAGTAGTATGGAGGAGCAAACCATCCCTGCAGAATCAACCACCTAACAGACACTCCACTGGCTCCTACATAGCAGGCTACCTAGATGAGCTGGAGGACAGAGGACTCCCCGAAGGAGCCTGCACATCGGTACGTTATGGCAACGTGGACCATTTCAGAGATCGGTACTATACAGATGACTCTCTCTCACTTGGCATCACTTCTCATTCCGAATCTGAACCTGAAGTCTACTTTCTACTCAGGTTGTAGGTGTGACTGTACCATGACCTGGAACGAAGGACAAAGTACTTAACCTTCTTTAGATTCAGTTATACCAAAAGCCAGAAGACCATTAAAATGAAATATCGCACTTGTTTTATCGACACGTCTGGGCTGTTAATAGTCTACAATATACTGTAAGTGAAATGTTGCATATAATCCACGGTTGGACCTGAACGCATGAAATGTCCACCTGTATGAAATGTCCACTTTCCTGTCAAGAATGATGTTGTTGGCTGTGTATTGTCTATATTCTCCCTAATGTGTAAATGTACTTGGGGACTTTGGCTCCCTTCAAATGGCTTCCTGAACAGATTGTACAGAATCATGTAATCTTTGTCCTTGTGTTGTACTGTCCAACGTATGTACAATAACGATGAAGCAAAAAAGAAAAAGTAAAAGCAGAGAAATAATGTCTTTCTTTGCATCCTTTGAATGTGTAGATAACGAAGCGGCTACTTTTAATAGATGGGGTTCATCTTTTCATCTATCAAATGTAAGTCTTCCTCCTCTTTTCAGTGGAATTTCCTTAACTGTGTCGTTTATAAATGCCCCTGATAGGATTTTTCATTTGAGGTCGGTTTTAGCAGAGAACCACTTTGAACTTTACATATATGTTTGTGCATGTTACATGTGAACATGTCAAGCATGACTATGCACTAGTTTATACAATAGATGTTGGATTACCCAAACACATTTGCACAGAGCAAACAGAGGTTGTAGGCATGTTTGTATTAAAGTGCAATACAGTTCATTTAACTTCTGTACTTGGACTTGTTAACTCTCGACAACCTGTAGAATTTAATGGCAAAAAAAAAAAAAAAAAGAAAATTTGGAGAATTGGAATTTAAAGGTTTTTATTTTTATAATTGCTTTGATACAGACAGTGATAATACTCTTGTTCTTTCTGGTTATTTTGTTTTGTACAACTTGAGCGAATGAAACAATGGATACACAGAGTCAGACGAAGGAAGAGAAGACAACAATGCTGTTTTCTTTAGAGAAAACTTCCAGTATTACGCCACAGTTTGTTTTTCTTTGTATTGTTGCTCACTGCGGAACTGTGAGGATTTTTCCTATCATTGCAATAAAAGATAGAAATAATTGGTTTGAACACACTGTTTGTGTATTTTCTCTTTTGCTAAACAGTTTTCTTTAAAATCAGATAGTTTTTACAAATACTGTACACATAAAAATTAAAACAGTTTTAGGCACGAGTTAATTTATTTATGTGTTAACCATTCAGACGTCGTTTTACGACTTACCAAATAAGATAGTGGAGTGTTTCAAGCTTACACTGATAATTTGTATGCAATCTTTTCCAATTTAACACCTAAAATTCTCAGTTATCTTTTTCAAATACATCGCTTCAATTGCTGACTCTTGGAGAGTTGAGGCAAAAGGCAGCTGCTTTTATCAACAGCTGACTCCACCATGCACAGCCAGTGCACCACATTTCATCATTTTTTAAAACTAAAAATTTGAAGAAAAAAAAAAAAACTGAAAACGATCATCAAAACACCCTACTCAAATAAAATGACCCCTGTTAACTTTTTCTCCAGGTGCCCATTAAACGTGAAGAGCAAGAGACCGTAAATTCACTATTCACAAGGGAATTGTGCATAAAACTGGCATGGGAAATAGCTGCTCAGTGTCCATTAGAGTTGTTAAAAAATTTGAATGGTTTCCCATTAAACTTAACACCAGCTGGACTTTCTCTGCATTAATGAAACCTTGGAGAGTACTCTGACCAAAGCAGCCAGGCTTTACCTGCTAATGGAGAAGAGCAACTGAAGCTTCCTATTGATTTATTTTCGTTTTTGAGGCTTTTATTTCTAAATATCTGTAGCATAACAAATGTTTTTGAACACATTTGACATAAAAAAAAAAAAAAAGCACAGGAAACCTTTCCTTTCAGCAGCCTCCGATCCTGGTGGAGGTTTAGTCAACTATCAGTCACCGGCTACTGGAAATTATTTCAGCACTAATTATTAGTGCACACTATAACAGAACTTTTCATGTTACCTCCATGCAAAGATCGGTCTGATATGCCTTTTCTAACTATTTTAACAGGAGCAACAATGCATATAACTTTAAATGCATTTTGTTGCTAAGTTGATCAAATGTTCTCACACATTAGATCTTCACAGAAATTTATTGGCAACAAATCAGTCCTACTTGGATCTGGATTAAATCCAAAGCTTGGGAGATAAAAAAAAAATGCATCCACATCCAAACATTCATGGTCCCGAAATGTGATGTATGTATAAGGTGTGCTGGTCGGATTTGACCAAAATTCTCAATATTTAAACATAAAATTAATCCTGCACATCTCCCTGAAAACCTAAGTGGAAAGTGGTGGTAGCATCATGCTCTGGAGACACTTTTCTGTAGCAGTCTGTAGTACAAAGCTGCTGTATAAGGTTCACAGGAAGAGATATATGGAGTAAAACGCAGGACGACGCCTAAAGGAAACCTGTTAGAGGTTGCAGAAGATTTGAGACTGAACCGAAGGTTGACGTTTCAGCAGGACAGCAACCTTAAGAATTCAGCCAGAGCTACAGCAGTTCAGCTATGAGAGTTTGAGAATGAGAATTTCAATTTATCAACTCATCTTCTCATGTAATTTTTCCACTAGTTTAAAATGGATGTTGTGTCACCTGTCCACAGACCATAAAACCAACAAAGCAAACACGCACCACTTGTTTTTCCCCTATGTGCCGCCTCTCCGTAATTGCATAATTGGATGTAATTGTGTGTGAAATTAACAATAATTAGGATTATGAGTTGCACACCTGCGGCTCAGCAGCACTTTCTGCCCGCGTGAAACTGAGTACAGTATCATTCAGTGTTCAACTTTTTTCATCAGAAACATGCAAAGGCTATTGAATTTACTTAATTTAAGGTACACTTTAGGAAAATATATATCACAAATGGCACAAATATTCTCCTTTTTAACTTTAATAACAAAAGAACATCAACATTAGAAATAGAATTTAGTCTAGCAAATCTACTGGCTTATTTGAATGACACAATTGGATAAACTGGATGTTTGAACAAGATTAGTTGTTGACCTGTGCCACTGACCTCTCCCAGGCTGCCTTGCCAAATTCATCAAACTACCTACATCCGTCTTCGAACAGATGGTCGGACCAAAATTGTATCGGCAGCTGCTCCAGAAAGGTGCAGAATGAAGAGCATTTCCTACATGCTTAGCCGGAACAGCTAAGATGGCAAACAGATGGCAAAAACTGACAACACCATTGCTTCAGTCGGAGGAGGTAACACATCAAGTCGTCTGAATCACAAGCGGGAGAAGTACTTTAGCAGTTTGACTTTGCTTTGTCACCTTCTGTCACACTGAGGTTTAGAAAAGATCTTGAAGCAGGCTTAAACGAGATGAGTTTTGTACTCCGGATATTAAGTCATTGGAGCCGTTATAATTCACACTTGTTGAAGAAGAGGATGAGCAAAAAAAGCATTAAAATTAGAAAATAACCTTTTGGAGTAGGATAATGTCGCTCAGATATCTATGAAAATATGTTTACTAAGTGGGAAAGGGAAACTCATGTTATGTTATTGTTTATTGCACACCATCAGTGCCACAAATACCTGTGGAAATTGCTATAAAACTAATCTAACAGAAGTATTTTGGAGATTTACGCTTTCGTTCTTCAAGTACTTTTGCTGGATAATCTATGACTTCCTGTTTTCCAGAGTAAAGAGTATGAACTGACACAAAGCACTGCTCTCAGTCACTTTTCAAAATGGGAAAGCCAAGCGAACATGTGAGGAATTGCGAGACAATGATTACGATCAAATAAATATCTGTTCACTTTAACCTGCCTACATTTTTAGTCAAAGCAATAAATAAAGTTTAACACAACTAGACCTTGGACTAATTACGTATTTGTATAATTGTTCTGTATTTAAACTCAGTAGTCATTTCATTTAGTGAGATTTTGTACATTTATAGAAATCAAAACTTTTACTAACTTCTTCTTAGGGTACTTTAGGGAGAAGATTAAGGGATTATCAGCCCCATGCTGTCAGGAACCTCAGTTTATAATCAGTGGCGCAAAAAGTGGCTATGCGCTGTATGCAATATATAGGGGCGCTGCACTAGAGGGGGTGCAAAAACAATGCATTTTATATACTTACCAGCTGTTTGTGTATGAAATCATCAATAACAGACGAACAGCACTGATTAGGCGCCCCTCCCCTCCCCTCCCGTACTCTTACCTTACCTGAGTGAAGTTGCCCCCCCACCTTCTTCAAATCAGACAAAATTGGTGTCAAATGTTTGTGCTGTGTTTGTGCAGGTTTGTGCAGCAAAAATTTTCGTTTGTGCCACTATCATTTCAAAGATATAAAGAAATGTTTTTAGAGGTCATCAGACCCCCAACACCTTCTTCAAATCAGACGAAATGGGCGTCAATTAACTCTACTCTGTTTGTGCAGAAAAAATTTTCATTTGTGCTGCTTTGGCTTTGAAGATTTTAATGAAAAGTTGAAGGTCAAAAGATGAACCAGCCCCCCCCCTCCCACTTTTATAAAATCAAACAAAATATGTGTCAATCAACTCAGCTACGTTTGTGCAGCAAAAACTTTCGTTTGTGCCGCTATCGTTTCAAGTCATCATCAAGGCGTCACCTCTTCGCAATCTGTTACAACCAGTAGATTAGCAGATGGAGGAGGTAATCTGCTATAGGTGTTGGTCAACTCAAATCGTGTGACATGAGTTGATGGAGAAATTAAATACAGAGAAAAGAAAACAGGGTTAAATAAGGACAGTATACATGAAGAAAGAACAGTTTTGACATTTGGCCACAAATTCATCCATATTTAAAATTGTTAGTTGGGTAAAAATATGTTTTCTTACTTTTTTTTGTCAACTGGGTTCCCTTATCGTTCTTCACCTCAGTGGCGGAGGAATTATGGACATTCCTGACCGTCCTCTTCATGAGATCGTCTAGGGAAAACAGAGTACCTTCAGTCACAGGCTTCTTCAAATCTGCTGTAATACAGACGGCTACAAAAGATCTTTCTTGACAGCAGCCATCACTATCCACAATAACTCTTTGAAGCATCTAAATTATTGACCTACAACAACATTTAATTTCCCTTTGGGATCAATATAGTATTTTTGATATTGATTTTTTCTTCTTTTTTTTTTGTCAACCCAGGCTTCACGGCAGAGATAGGTTTACCCATTTGAAAGACCGAAACTGACATAGTTAAGAATGAAAGCAGAACTATAATATCGTACCAGTAACAAGAGTTTTAAAGATTTAATTGTCCACTTAAACTGTTTGGCCAGTAGGTGGCAGCATAAGGAGCGATAAACGAGACAACTCGATACTTGTATCATATCTCTCACGCACCAGCGCGTGCGTTCGTCAACAATCGTCATGGAAACGACGTTTGCGTTGGCAACCCTATAAATCGCCGTGACCGACGGAATTCTTCCCCTTTGCGACTGGACTTTTGAGAGAGACGCCTGAAAGAGCCTTAACAGCCCCGGAAGGTTTGAGCTTGTGGAGAAAGTCTGCTTAGCAAAACTTGCTGAAGAAGCACTTGCTGAAAACGCACTTGCTGACGAAGCCTGCGATTGAAAAACCTACGAAAGATGGATCCTGGTCAGGACAAGCACCAGCACGGCGACCAGTCGGAAGGTTAATATCATTCTTCTACAATTTTTAATAAACGAAAGCAAGTTATTACTAAGATATTAGTGAATTGTTTAGATTATTTTGTGTTTGTGTGTGTTTTTAAAGAAATTCCGACTGCTGTACAGAAAAAAGACAATTAGCATACTTTGCTAGCATAGATCTTTCTTATCTATTGAAACTTTTTCTTGACTGAATTTCGCTGTAAATGTTCAACTGTGGTGTAGTGATTTAAGAAATATATGTTTTTAGTTAATTATGGTCAAATTAGTTGAATTAATGTCAAATTCTTGGAAAACCAGCTTTTATTTTTGACCGTTATTTTTCGAAAAATGCGTGATAAACAATCAGTTTCCATGGATACGCTAAATGAAATACGTAAAATATTTAATTTTATATTAAAAAAAACATTTAAAAATTGTTTATCCCCCTATAGTAGCTATGTTTTAACTGTTTAGTTTCGTTATCGTTTCAAGATAGGGACATTCTGATCTGTTTTTTTTTTTTTTTTTTTTTAGCATAAATGCTAACATGGTGAATTCATTTGAAAAAGCAAAAGCTGTGCTTCTTAGTCTGAGAGTATCAGGTTTGATGACTTTGGTGCCCAATTGTTTAAAATTTTGATGACTTCTTTGAATTATATCGTTTTAAAAAGTCTCTTGCATTTGTGGGGTTAATTTAAATTGTTTTGTGATTTATGTGTTAGCTTACTGAAATTTGTGGATAAATGTCTGGCATGTTAACAGTAGTGTTTGAGAAAAAAAATGTTATGCTGGTTTGAAAAAACAGTTAAATCTCTGTCCAATTCTTGGTAAAATAGATGGTTGTTGGTCGTTACATTTTTATGTTTTGAAAAATGCCCTCATAAACATATTTGGTTTCCATGGAAATGACCGGTTTATTAGGACATTTGCATTCATGCACACGTTCATGGCTAATGGATATAACAGCTGTAGCTGTTATATCAGGCCACTGGCCCGTCTGACCAAACCCTGCAGGAAAGATGGGAGAAGTGTCTTGACCAAGGACTCAACGACAGAGGCGTGCCATTGCAGGGCAAACTCCTACCACTACGTCATTTGTGTGTGTGCACATTAATAATAGAGCACTAATAGGCAATGAATCATGTTTAGTCGTAGTGATCATCAATGAAAGCTGATTTTCACAAACAAATTAATGATTTCTTTCTGAAAATCAGCTTTGATGACTTAGGTGTCCAATTCTTGGATGACTGGTTGGTTCTTTGTCCATTCTTTTGAAAAATGCACAGACAAACATATTTAGTCTCCAAGGATACATTGGTAAAATGACTTCAGTAAAAAATTAAGAAACACTTTTCAAACATGTACCTTCTATAATAGCCCTAAATTATTTAGATCTAATTCTAGAAATGTCACGAATGCTTATGAGAATTGTCTTATTTTGTTTTAACAATACATTTTTAAAATAATTAATCTAAAACAGAAAAGCAAAACTAGATTGTTCTTGACCTAATTTTTTTATACGCCCTGACAAACATGTTTGTTTTCCATGAATGCACTGATCTGAATACAATAAATAAGCTTAGTACTTAATATATACACGTTTGTTTTTCTAATGATAGACTTCAGTATGCATGTTTAGTTTTCCCACATGGGTGAACTGATCTGAAAAGAAGAAAAAACATTATTTAAATTAAAATCAACTTTGATGACTGTGGTGTTCAATTTAGGAAATTGTGACTCTTCAAAAAACATAGCTTAGGAAGGTATAATTTGCATTTTTGGGATGTAACATTTGTGAGTTAATTGGATTTTTGTGATTTAAATATTAGTTATTTGAAATTTTGGAAAACGTCAGTAATGCTGTCTGTAGTTGTTTTGGTTTGAAAGAAGTTTTGGAACCAGCTTATTGAAAATCTGTAGTCTCCATGGATACATTGGTTAAATAAATAACACACAACTTCATTCTTATGAAAATCAATCAATGTGTGCCTGTTGATTTCACAAAGTAACAAAATTATTGGAATTACTCAAGGCCATAGCATCATTGCATTCAATGTATCATTTTCAGAAGTCAATCGAAGGCCAACAATGAATGTTAAAATTCATTAGAAAAACAATTCTCTCAGTAGTCCAGTTGTGATTTATTTGTTTTAATTGCAGGGGGTTAAACTGCTCATGTGGTTTAAAAGGTTTTTCTTGTTTTGTTCAGAAATTTGGAACAAAAAGTTAGAAGTTTTCAAAAAATGCCTCGAAAACACATTTGGTCTCCTTGGATACGTTGCTTGATATAAAATGTCAATACTTGAAGATTAGAAAATCTTTTAGATATATATTTCTTCAGTATTATTAATAACTTGCTAAATTTTTTACTTTGTATTTAAACGTATTATTGTTCAGTTTAATTTTTCTAAGAAAGAGGAGTTTTGAATAATTTGTTATTTACAAAATGCTGTCGTGGTCCATTGCATACTTGGAGCTGTAATATTAATTGATTACATTTTCAGGAAGAGTCAGCAATACTAATAGTTGTGTGGTGTTTGGAAAACTTATTGTAGTTTGAGAGAATTATTTCAAGAGTATCCATTCTGTTGACATTCTTTGTCTCCATGGAAATGGTAATATTGAATGAAGCATTTGGAGCAATATATGATTGTTTGAACATTCATCTGAGTTAATTTGATTAACCACTATTTACATTTTAGTCATTTAAAAATGCTAATGGAAACATATTTTTGAAACATTTGTAATAATTTTGAATTATTAAAGTTATGTAAGTAACAATTTAAGTTTAATAGTAATGAATGTATCGTGTCTTATTTTGGCTATTGAGAAAGATAAAACATCTTTCTTAATAGCCAAATCTCACAAATCTGTGAGTATGGGTTGTTGCAGAAGGGTAAATTGAATATTTTATTCACACTAATGGTACAATCTAAGATTAAAGGTGTTTTATTAGATATTAAAAAGTCCTCAACACAGCCTACAGCTCTTCAATTTATGTTGAAGAGTTTAGGATTGGAGATGAACTATCAACAAGTCGAAATTTTCTTTGCTGTTTTTAATGATTGATTGGTACCAAAGGTGAAGCTTCAAGTTTGTTTCTGTGAGTGGTGATTGTCCATACATGTTTGATCATCAGGTTTTAATGTGTTCTTGTTTTATGTAAAAATATGTTGTTTTATGTTACTAAAGATTAGCTTTATATATTCTATTTTTTAAATTCATGTTCTGATTGTGTAATCGCATCTAGTATAGCAATAATATTGTTAATTAAATCTAGTGAAGAAAAACAAAGACATTCTCAAACCTGGGTTAATGTATTTTTGGTACTTCAGTGTTCTCTCTAAACATCTTTGATTTTTTTGTGAAGGTCTCGATACTGAACTATAGTTGTTGTTTTTTTTCCCTTCACAGCTCATAAAGTTGTGCTTCCGGCAGATGAGTCCCCAGTGATAGAGGGACATCCAGACAGTGGTAAGGGTCTCGATAAGGTGTGGTCAAGTGTTTTCCCACTGATGTCAGACAACATTTCACTCACATTTCACTCCCCATCAGTTTCTGAAGACAAGGGAGAGGAGTCACGCTGGACTTCACCTCCAGTCTCAGTGAACAATACTACCAGCTCCAGTGAAAATGAGGTTGGTAATAACAATACTAGCAGTTCCAGTGGCAGCGGTAGTAGCAGCTCCAGTTGTAGTTGTACTAGCAGCTCCAGTTGTAGTTGTACTAGCAGCTCCAGTTGTAGTTGTACTAGCAGCTCCAGTGAAGATGAGGTTGGTAATGACTGTACTACCAGCTCCAGTTTGACAGTGGAGTCTCAAGAGGGCGTTTCTCCCTTGATTTCACTTGAATCCACACATGGACGTAACAAGCGGGAAGAGCCCATTTTGCGTCCACTGGACTCCATACATATTGGGACCTGCCAACCTTACCAGGTAGGTTTGGAAGAGGACGCGGGTCATGTGACATCTGTGACTGGCAGAAACAGAAAGAGGACAAAGGGCAGGGATTCTGAAGAGGAGGCCCCCGCCAAGAAGACCAGGCACAGTGTTGATGAAGAGGATCCCGTTTTGTCATCCCCTGTCAAAACGGGGATGACATCATGTTCCAAGATCATCATGGCATATGATGATCTTGTTTGGTCATCTCCTGTCATCAGTCCCTCAGATGAGGATCCTTTTCTGTCGTCCACTGTCTTAAGTCCCTCACCATTGGATTCAATTTTGGAGGATCCAATTTTGCCACCCTCTATCTTCTGTGCTTCACCAATATCATTTGAACATCACATTCTGTTATTCTCTGCCATGAGTCCCCCACAAAGGCTAGGCTTGGAAGAGGAAGCGGGTCATGTGACATCTGCGACCTGCAGAAAGAGGACAAAGGTTAGTGATGCTGAAGAGGAGCCCCCTGTCAAGAAGACTAGGCACAGTGTTGCTGAAGAGGATCCCGTTCCGTCATCCCCTGTCCTCACTCCCTCATGTGGAATGGCTCAGGAGGATCCTGTTTGGTTATCCGCTGTCCTCACTCCCTCACAATACCTGGCGCATGAGGATCCCGTTTGGTTATCCCCTGACATCAGTCCCTCACAATACTTGGCACATGAGGATCCCGTTTGGTTATCCCCTGACATCAGTCCAACACAATACATATTGCATGAGGATCCTTTTCTGATGTCCACTGTCTTAAGACCCTCACCATTGGATCCAATTTTTGAGGATCCAATTTTGCTAACCTGTGTCTTCAGTCTTTCACCTACATTGCCATTTGACGATCCCATTTTGTCTTTCCCTGTCCTTGGTCCCTCACCATCAGCACATGGCAAAGATTCAAGTTTGTCATCCTCTGACGACTGTATCCTGGTGGAGTCAAGTTCGTCTTCCTCTGACGACTGTATCCTGATGGAGTGTGAAGAGGACATAGAAGAGGAACCAATACAGTCAACATCTGGGATTGGACCAGACAGAATTAGAGAAAGAGAGAGTTTCAGACAACCGTGGTTTAGACCTTTCTACAACTTGTCAAGTGACTCTGATTAAATTGGGATCTTGAAAAACTGAAGACCTACTTGAGAAGTCCCATTAGAATATCATTATTTCCCGTTTGTTTTTGTTAAAGCCAATGGCTTTCTAGCAGGACCGAGGATGCCTTAGGTAGCGTCTTGCGCCAGGGCTTTTCTTTATCCCGCTGCTAGATTTTTCATT